>JAPYZA010006704.1:0-10813 GCA_030522685.1 Eupelmus azureus
TAGATTTTCTTTCCATGTTACCGTATTTTTCAATGAGAGCTTAAGAAAGCCTTAGAAGTTAACAAATTTGTATTATTAAATTTTTCTTTCGTACTAAGTATGTTAATCATGATTGAAATGCCCGATTTTGCATGCCACTTTTATTTGTAAAAAAAGGCCCACACATGCCTTTAAATATTTGAACCGATTGAACTAGAGAGTTAACAAAAATATTTTAACTAAAACATTTTACTGCTGTACTGGTAGCTACTTAAACCATTAATTTTTCATTCACTTCCAATTAGTAAGTAAAGGCGATTTCTAATCAAAGAATCAATCTACTAAACACATGACTATCAGTTAGCAACAGATTACTTTAACATGGTTAAATACCTAATGCAATAATTGCAACGGAGCCAGCGCTAATCGTTAGATTTACCGATCAATCGATTCAACTCGTTCAGCCATAAAAAAAACGTCTATCCACGATTCCATCGTAAAATACATTAGATTCTCGCAGATAAACATCGCGCACACGGATTCGCCGTTGTCGCTTCCATTATCCAAGTCATCGCTCACGTGCCACGCGCGCTTGCCAAATACAAATTCTTTCCTAATGCCTTTAACGAGCCTGAGCACAGCGGACTGTCTCTTTCTGAAGAAGGAAACTGGGTTCTAAGCGATCGCCCGCGATGGATATGTAAGTGCATCGGCTCGTCAATCGAATTGAATGTCTCTGGCGATTAGTTATAAGAAATTTAATTTATGAATGCAATTGTGCGTTTGTGGGGTTGTTGACTGAGGTTTTATGGGTTATAAGATGTTGATTGTATTCGTTGATAATGGATATTTATTTTGAAATTTGATGATTTGCTTATTGGTTCTCATCATAATGTTAAAAAATAAAGAAAACTATGTTAATAACAATATGTGTAAATAAAAAAATTTATTGCAATTGCCAATTTATACATTGGTCACTAATAAAAATAAACAAAAAATACATACAATAAATAAATAATAAATTTTTACGTAATAAAACAATACATACAATACATACATTTTCACAATATACTAATACATTTTTATCACATTTTAATTAAATTAAAAAGTCATGCTGCAGAACAAAAATATATAAATAATAAAATAAATTACTTATAATATCGAAATACATCGCAAATTCCTCGGCAAAGCCTCACAAAAAAACTACATTCTCCAGCAAAGTCACACCTGTAAAAAGCTATCAATTAAATCAGCCCAGTTCCCATTTCCCGCGAAATTCATCAACGATCTCCAGCATTTGTCAGCGCTCCTCGACATTTACCTTATACGAAATTCACCAGCGTACGTACAACCTCTCAAACCAGCCACGTCGCTCGTCCAGCAACATTGGCATGATTCTAATCGTTTCAAGACGAACCACTCGGACCGCCATATATACAAAAAAAGAAGCAGAACGCACGAGCACGCGTCTAGTCGAACATTCACGCAAAAATGCCGCTTCGTTCAAGGGACCCGAACACAACGACCACGCGCATGCAAAACCACTATTAGTAGTAAGCGCGTAATGGATGTCAAGTTCGCGTGCCCTTTTTTTCTTGCGCCGCGGTGTATACTCGTGGCTTGCGTCAGCCAGGAAGTCCATTTTCGGATCTGTGTCGCTGACCATTCACTTTTTTTCACGCCGCCTCGCTTGTGTGCGCGACACTTGGAACGCGGGTAATTTGCGTAATTGAGAGAGCAACGTGTTCTTTTGGTGCGCGCAGTGTCTCAATGCGACGTGTATCGTTTGCGACGCGCAATGATATACGTTTAATTTTAGGTAATTGAGTGCTGCTGTTGGCTGGGCGCGGAGTGTGCTTTCGTAACTTTAATTTTGCAGAGTTGGAGTTGGTGATTTTTTTTTTGTTTATAGGGTGAGCGTTGATAAATTTTTGAGGTGGATTAAAGTTGCCAGTGCCTTTCGCTTACTGACACCTGTTCTACTGAGTGTTTTCAATTTGGCGTACTTTCTAAAACAATAATTGGCTACTTTTCTTAATTATTTTTTATAATTTTAATAGTTGTGCCGCATTATTTCAACAACTTTAATTTACATTCGTTATTTTATATTTAAAAACGTATTTAATATCCAGAATGTTCGGAATAAAATATGCATATTGCAAACAGAACTTTCTAAATAGGATAGAACACATAAAATTCATTCAACTTCGATAATGCTCAGGTGAGCCTTATTTATTATCTTATAATCAATTAAACAAAATAACAAATTCCTAATACCCACAACTACCCAAGCCTCTCCTCTATACCAAACTGTCGAACCAACCGTAATTAATTACCCACGTGCTCCGACACACAAATCTGGGCGCGGGCGAAGTTCGAAAAAGCTACAGACACTTGCACAAGAAACGCGCGGGAGAAAACAATGAGATAGACGGCCCGAAGCAGGCAGCTCTCTTAATGGAATTCACAGATGACGGAGGCGTTGATCCGCCAGCCTATAGCAGCCAATAGACGTCATATCGCGCAAGCGTTGGGCTTGGACGTTTTCGCGAGTGAAAATCGACATGTCGTTTGATTTTATGGAGGGATTCGACTGGCGCGGCTGATTGAGTTTACAGCGCGATGCGATAAGCGAGCAACAGTTACGTGAAGTCGTGTGGAATTTATTTTATAATTATGTGCGTTCGATGTAGTTTAATGTTTGTTTGTTGCACGTGCGGCAGTGGACGGTTTTTGATTCACAGTTCGTTAATCGTAAGAAACATGTGCATGTTGATTTTGTTAAAAAAAACTAATGATATAACAGGCGATATTGTAAAGTACCTAATGTAAGCAGAAATGATACCGGATAGATTGATTCCTCATAAGTTTTATTAAGTTTGATAAAAGATCGTATTATCTATAATAATAAAATAATATTTCATTATTTCATTAATATTAAAGTAGTTGATCGGGTTGCGTGGTGTTACGCTTTAACCATTTATTTTTATATAAAGTCAATATTAGACGCATGGAATGAGCTTTAAAAAAGAATGACGAGTTTAAAACTCTTAATTGAAAAGTTTTTCTTTATAGAGAAAATTTATAGATATCTATTAATCTCATATTGGGTACTAAAAGCATATTTATACTCACTAGTAATATTTTATCTAAAGATTGTAGGACAGAAATCTTTTTTTACAGGTAATTAATGCATTCCGAGCGTAGTTATTTTAAAATAACGAGCGTACAAATAAAATCTTGTATTTCTATGCAAAAATAAGAACGAAAAAATTATTGTAGTATCTATACAAATCTTAAATCAAATCGGAAAAATATTCAAGGTTCTTTTTTTCTTTTTATAAATCCTGATAACGCGATTTCGTAAAAGCTAATTTGATGGAGCTCTCAAGCGTAAATTCACCATTGTTTCAAATTAAAAATAATTAAGTTAATTATTTTATTTTTCTCTTGCAAACAAGCACTCTAAAAATAAGAAAAATATTGTTCTTATACCCAGATCATAAAATTACTAAATAAATGCATAACAATCACCTACACTAAAAAAAACCTATGTAAATCCATTTATATCCTAACTTTAATAAATCCTGCACTAGCTAATTACACTAAAAAAACTATGTAAATCCATTTAAATCCTAGCTTTAATAAATCCTGCACTAGCTAATATCAACACCGTGGGTACGTACATTAACATTTTCCCCACTCACTTTCGATTCCCAGAATTTCCTAAAAATCCAGCAATAGAAACCTCATCGTCACGCATCAGCAGGCGCAGCTCAGCATCGTTTCGCAAAGCTCACTTCGTGTCATCGCGATAGCGTTGCGGCACTTCAGTTACTGCGTATGTATACTCGAAAAACTCCCGGTCTTCTTCAAAAGGATCGCATGTGAGGCGCGTGCGAGCCTTTCGGAGAATAGCTATATAATAATGCATAAGGAACCGCGTGTACGCATAAGAAACTGTCCCCTCGCTTCATGAATTTGAATAGATCTTTAAAACAGGTCTTTCAAGGAGGTAGTGAGTTTGAAGAGGTAGGATTTTTAGAGTGGTAGAGTTGACTGGAGTGGAAAATTTTTAATAATAATAACATCTTGCAAATTTGATAATTTTTGTTGTAAATTTTTTAAATGAAAATCTATTATTTTGTATATGTAATATATTATTTAGTCACAGTTTAAATTCAAATGAATATTGAGTTATTTATAGAGACAGCGAATAATTAAATTTAATTTACTTTTAACTCTTTTTAAATTCTAAAATAAATAGATTCGGTAACAATGTTTTTTCTATTTACATAAACGTACGTTGCATTTTGTGGAAATTGCAACGCGCGTTATAAAACACCTTTTATAGTGAAAACTCGTATCCAACGAAATTGATTTTCTGAAAATGCCATATAAAATCTCTTTTTACCTGAAATCTATTAGGTACCGAAATACAATTTGAAATTCGCTGCCAATTTATTTACATCAAATTTCCTTAAACGTTATTTAGGCATTTTTTATTTGAATAAATTATCATGAAAAATCAAAAAATTTAGAAAGGAATATTGTATTATATTGTAAGCATATTCTTTACTTGAAATGCTCTAGAATTTCACAAATATATATCTGAATTTTAAAAATTTAATAAGTTAAAAATATAAAATTATTTATTTTATGAAAACTCATGTTTAAACATATAAGGCATATAAGGCAATCATAAAAATTGATTAGTTAAAAAACAAAAATAACGACTAGTGGTGCACTCTCACATGCACCTATATATGCATATGCATATATGCATATGCACGTATGCATGCACATAAGGACATTTTTTAAAACCAAAATGTATCTCGATTTTAAATACTCCAAAACATATTTCAGCTTAAATTAAAAACAAAGTAATTTGTTAAGATTAATCATAATCAATTCAGAAGTATTTCTTTTATAAAAATTACGCAGCTTATATTGCGATTTGTTACAGAGTAGGCCGAAGAGCCTACTTTTGTTCATTGACCTAAATTGAAAGAGACACTTCCTCAGCAGTGAAATGAGATTAGAATGTGTCGATCGACTAGTGTAACAGACAGAATTTTTTTAAATTCACTAACCTATAAATCGACGCAGATTCTGCAATTCCCTTATAGAGCATGACTATGTATACACGATTCACTTTTATTGAAGTATCGACCGTCACATCCAAGCATCCTGCCCTCCACTCGACTTTATAAAATACAACACAAGAAAGCCATTGTATCCCTAACATTTCTAACATAAAAGCTTTCAATTTTAATTAAACCTATACAAGCCCTCGTCAAAAATAAACCACTCTCCTCCACAAAGCAAAATATTCAAATGCACAATTTACTTTTACAAACGCTCGTCCTTCCTCCAAAAAAAGAGCAGCAACAATAGGCCGGCTCTCGCCAATCTCCTTAAAAGCGCGCTCGGTTTGTAATGTCACTCTAATCATCCCACGACGTTATAATCCGTAAAAAAAAGGACATCGAAGAAGCAGGGAAAGTAGCGAGGACCTTGGCAGCGAAAAGTGTACACGGGAGAGCCGTGCCAGTTTCTACGTCTCGCATCGTGGACTGCATGTGCATCCTAGAAGTGTATAGCTATGGCACCCACGATTGCGATGAATATCGTCTTACCTGCTCCGAAGTAAGCGGCGACTAATTGCGAGCCGCACGAAAGATTGTCTTTAATGGTTGGTGAGGATAATCGGATGGCTCGGTGGAAATGTTGTTAGGGGGTGGTTAGGGTTTTGAGGCGAGGTTGGGTTTCCTAATGCGAATTTTGAGTTTAAAGATTTTTAGGTGGTTTTCATGTTATTTATTGATTGAATGATTGATTTATTAAATTGATTTTCTTTATCAACAATTCATTGCTTTAAATTCATATAATATAATTAACTATGTATATTATGTACATAAGCTCCATTAATAAAACTGTTTAACTAACTTAATTATTCAGAAATGAATCTATCGTTCAAAGGTTGATTTTTGATACGATTGAATAATTTTTTATCTTTAACAAACCAAGGTGTAAATTTAAAAGTCAGTTTATTACAACTGCCATCGTCTACGTTTACAATTACAATTGTACATTAATTATGTAATTTAATTCATTAATGGACAGTCGTAAAGTCTTCAAAAGGGAGGTAGCAAGTCCTCCGAAACGTAGACGTTGGCAGTTGTAATAAACTGAATTTTAAATTTACATCTTATCCGTTAAAGATCAAAAATTATTCAACCCTATCAAAAAACTGTTTAAAATCCATCACATCAATAAACCGTTCAAATAAACCTTCTTAACTAAACTCACCCATCAACCGTAATTTCCCACCCTTATTAAACCGATAATTTCCAAACAAACACCCGGGCACGTTCAATCTTGCGCGAATGACTTAAGTCGCTCGCGGCGTCCTCGGGGCAATCAAAGCGTCAAATCAATCACGATTGGCTCGCCGCTGCAGCGGCGCGAGCTGTTTGCAAATCCATCCTCTATACACATCCGCGTGGGTCATACGGTAAAAGAAGCTACGGGCCCCCGTACCCTGAAAGCCGCGCGAGGAAAACAATGAAAACGTCGGCTCTCGGATTATGTCTTAATGGAATTCCCAGACGACGGAGGAAAGGATGAAGGCGGCGTCGCCGATTGCGCCTCGCGGACTTTAATGGATGTCATATTGTCGCTTTAGATCGCGAGCTTCGAGAAGACGCTTTTATATTCTGCGAAGCTGCGCTGCCGATGTGAGGAGCTCGTTGTGTTGCGCGGCTTGAGATTTGATTAGAAATGACTTGCTGCTGATGGTTGACTGGCTGATGAAGATTTATTGGCGCATGGTTTAATCTTGTTATAGTGATTCGAAGCAGGTGGGTAGTATTGGAAAAATGAGTTTTATCGGAAAGGTTTCAGATTGATGTTTTTTTGTTACACGAATTATTTATTTTGATACGTTGTTGCTAAAAGTGGGCATAGTAAGCATTAGCAAAGTGTAAAGATAAATTTCAATTGTTAAAATAATAAATTCGTCTCTTCAGGCCCGAGAATAATGCTTTCATATTAATTATCTTAAAGGGCATTAATCATAAAATTATAATAAATCGTCCAATTACCTGTAAAGTTCAGCTCTGCTCGATAAATGGTCAGTGCCGAAAGCATTAATTTGCGTCGATCTCTTCGCTCGCATAAGAGTCATTTTTATAGGCGTCCATTTCAGGCAGAAAAAAAATATATCGAGCCGATCGAAGCTTGGCACGGATTTCATCTGCGTTTGAAAATCGACGCGTGTAGTAATTTAAGATATGCATTGGAACAGGGTATTATTTATTTTTAAATATAAGAATTTATAGATAGTATTAATCAAAGCTAATGAATAGCATATCAAATTTTAATTTAATAAATCATGCAAAAAGAAAAGGAACGAATTAAATTAAAATATTTGAAAATATCAAATTAACAGCATAGATTTTATGACTTTTTTTTCATTCTTATGTCATTGTTAAGAAAACATTTATTATATTTATTAAAAACCTTTGTTTTTTTTACGCGAAATTTTATTCAAAGGTGTATTATTATTAGTGTAATATTATTATAGGTGTATTATATCTTTTATTTAAAAAATGATACAATTTTATATTATACCTTAATTTATTACAAGTGTATCAAAGATTTATTTTTTAATAACCTAAAATCTCAAAGCTACAGGTGTACTTAATTAAAATTTTTGTTTATCACCAATTCTCATTAATTATAACAAATGCGAAAGCCTTTATCGTGCACGTACTTACATGAAAATGAACTCTTTGGTTATCGCGTGACAGTCGCCGAAAAGCTTTATTTTCATTGACCCAAATTAAAAGAAGGAATTTCTTAGGGTACGGAATGAAATTAGATATATTGATCGTCGGCTATACATTGAATTTTTCTTAAATTAGTCCCTGCACGTGAGGCACTTCCGAGTGCAATCCCATTGTAACTCTCAATGCGATCTACTTTTGTTCCCAAATAGTTTGCATTTCATTTGGCGACTGTAAACAAGCAGAAAGCCTCTATGTATGCAAATGAAAAAGAATTGTGTTTTCAAGCAGATTTCCAAAAAAATCGACAATTAAAATACATAGTACATACCGCAAACATGACACAAATATATTTAAAACATTAAAAAACGTTGAACCGATCATCCTTTGTCCTTTATACGCACGCAGTACAGATAAAAACTCCGTTTTAATCCTTCTCCCCGACATCTACTTCCTTCTCTAACCAAAACTTTCCCGAGAGCTGTCGAATCTCGTTCCACATATATAGCAAGCCTCATCCGCAATAACCTGCCGAGGACCGCATTGTGGATACACGTACGTCGAGAGCCAAAAAAGATCGATGGCAAAAATACTCCGAAGACTGCAGTGGGCATACGTGTGTGCGGAAAGAGTGAGACAGCCTAAGCCGAAGTGCGGCGCATAACGTTCGAAGCGGTAAGACGATTGTATATGCGCGGCTGGATTTTCGGAGCTCGGGTTGCGCGGAATGTATAAAAACGAAATGAAACGGAGATACGTTTGGCTTTGACGTCTGGGGAGCTGGTTGGCGTGAGTGGGCTTAACTTGCGCTTGCGATTTTGTATGGGTAGTGTATTATGATGCGGCTTGGAGTAGTTTTGTTTTGTTTTTTGGAGTCTTTGGCTAGAGGGAAGTGGAAAATTTTGGATGAATTTGGTTTATTGTTTTTTAATGGAGTTGTTTAGAAAAATTTTTATGATTTTGTGTTAACAAAACCAAAAACAAAATTAATACAAAATTTTATATTTAAATTTATTGATAATTGATCATCTTCATATTGATAAACATGACAGTCAGCTTAAGAAAAATACTTGTAAATTTTCATAAAATTTTACAGTTTTCTGTTTCGGCTGCGTAGTGTTTGAAATATATTACAAAGTGGTTTATCTAATTTCAAAAATTTATATTATTTTTTTAAAGAAGAAATAAAATTTTCATTTCTTTGTTTTTATAAGTTTATTGTGACTTCCTAATAGTCATTTATACTTTTTATTATTATGTAATTGTTAAAATGTGACATTACACTTTTTTACATTTAGTGTACCTATGTGGCAAGTACTGTTATGTAAAGAGATTTTATCACTTTAATTCAAATAAAATAAAGTAAAAGAAAGTATATATAAGAGACTCTGTTATAGAAAGAAAACTTTAGAGAATACAGCTATATTTCGTATTTATGTGGTAAAGCGAAAGTACATGTGGACATAAGTAGATAAGACCAGAAATGTGTTGGACATGCTTTTACGTATTCAACTTTGTTGTTAAACTTCACCAAGTTTGTTTGTAGGCTATCCAATAAGATAAAATAAAATTTCGTTATCCAACATTCTCATACCGACAGCAATGAGTCAAAAACAATACACTTCACATATAAATATATATCAATACACTCCTAAAAAAGCCATCTTACTCCTCGCATAAACCACCAAAAAGCAGCACTAACTCCTCCGCCATGCTATCCAGCTCGCAAGTAACCCAGCTCTCTGCGCTACACAATTCCGCGAAACTTGCACATGTATATCCACCCCCGTGCTCGTGTCCGGTTTATGCCGGGCAGCACGCGAGCTCGTACAGGTATACCATCAATTTCAGCGAGATCGATGATCCTGGACGCTCTCGTGCTCGCTGTATACGTATACCTAAGCGGAAGAAGCCGCGTTGAACCCTCGGAAAGCCAGCGGACTGGTAGCAGCCTTAGGGTGCAGTGGTATGGGTGGAGAGTAAGGATGTTACATTATGTTACGTAAGGAGCTTAGCGTTGCACCTGTGGGCTTGATGCACGAGTCGTCGGAGTCGTGGAAGTTTAAGGTTTTTGAGTGTTTTAAGGAAAATTGCGGGATAATTTTAGATGCTTGCGTGCGGTTGGTAGTTTCTGGCGTGGGATTTGTTTCGTTTGGTAGTTTTCGAAAATGTTAATGTTAGTACGGAAATAGTTTGAAAGGTTATTTAGCGGTGTTTAGATTTTTTTATGCACTTTGTCTTTTAATAACTTCCATTCGAGAATATTAATTAAAGATTTAATTAATAATCGAATGCCGCGGTCGTGAAAGGAAACTACTATATTTATATAATGCAAACGAGTTCTCGAGAAAAAAAAAGAACAGACGAGCTCTGATAAAAATTATTTACGATACAATGTCGATAACTCGCGTGCTCGATAAATTGTACCTGCCAGTCCCATCGAAAAATCCGTCGGCCGTTCTTAATTAATAACGCTACTTTCAATAATTCATAAACAACAAAACTACAAAGAAATGCTAATTTCCAGCTCGCCACTTTGTCCAACCAATGTACCGACATACACTGTCAGCCAGCGCGAAATTATTTATCGCAACGAGGCTCATTCTCGTGTCGTACACAAAAAGTTACAAGTTTGCCATATTAATAAAATCTTCGACACAGTTTTTTCAAGTCTCGTTCTCGGCGGCGGCCGCCTGATTTATTGAGATATTTTCGCTACAGTCGGCGCGCGCGCGCTCGGCTCTTGTAATTTTCGATAACGCGACAAACGTAATTTTAAAATTTAGGTCAAGCACGGCGATTAAGATAGGCAAAAAGTTGCAACTATAGGCCGAGCGATGTGGCATTGACCGATGAATTATAAATTCCCCGGTGCGTCGTCTTCGAGCTCGTTTAGCGTTCCAAAACGCGCGCGCGCCAGGAATTCATGCCGAATTTATGTTTACGATTATCTGTCTTTGGAGAGGCGCGCAGGTGACTTGACGGATTGATTGCAGGAGAGGAACGTTTGTCTTTGAGTGGGATTTGTTCGAGCAAAGGTTTTG
>JAPYZA010006705.1:0-13302 GCA_030522685.1 Eupelmus azureus
CGCTGCTAATGTATATTAATAATCACCGTGTTCTATTAATTTGTCTAGCTTACTCGTATATAGCCGCTCTGGCGTTGCCTCATCTTTGCATTTTTATCGATCCCATCCATTTTATCCGCGAGCTACTTGTTTAGCAAGCGGCTAAACTTTCTTTATTCGTTTACTTAGCAAAGTGTATACATATACACAAGCCGTTGTAAATATCAAACTGGCGAGCAACTGGGTCAATATTTACATGTACACGCAAGTTATAAACTCGTAGCATACATAATAAATAACAGCGAATCGGTCATTACCTACGTCTTACATAAAATCTACAAGCTTCTCTTTTTCATTCTAAAAAAACTATAAATGTCCGATTCGCGCTGGCTTTATACCCGCGCACTCCCCTCAGTATCGATTTCACGAGCTTCACTCTATTTACCATACCGGCGCTTTACTGCTCATTTGCAATTACCCCAGAGATAAATCAAAGGCGTCCTCTCCGCAACATTGAAGCATTAATTTATCCACCTCGAACATCCCTACCTCATACACCAAGCAACTATAATAACCATCCGAGAAAAAGCTACACACCCTCGGCGAAATCGTCAGACGATGATGCAGAGCCGCAGAGCGTCTGGGCACGTAACGACGAAACAAAGTAAGTGCAGAGACGCTGGCTCAAGTGCGCCGCGCGCTAGCGCTCAGCCAGGATCTCGCCTGCTGGAAGTGTACATCCGAGCGTGGAATGTGACCCTGGCTGGGAGGAGGGGAGGCTGCAAGAAGTCTCGCTGCCGCGGCTTGTTCTATCTCCGTCTGCGCGGCTTTTGCTCCTTAGGCCGGGAGAGCTCCTTTCTTGGGCTTGCTGAGAGATTTTTGCGGGAGCTTTTGCTGAGGTGGCGTGGGTTGCTGGTGGATATTGGGGGTGTGGGGATGGATTGGGAAGAGGGGGTGTTTTTAAGGGGAGATTCATGGGTAGTTCCGGTTTAGTTTTCGAAAAGATGAATGTAGCTGTTGTTTACCAGCAATGTGATCGTTACCGTATTTTTATAGTTATTATAAATCTCAAATGTGATCAAATTTGGTGCAATTAATCAGAAGTTGAGGAATTCTGGCAACAATGCCCAATTATGGATATTTTATAAATACGATAGTTTGTAGATTTGTACACTTATAAATTCAATCTTGTCACTAATATTGCATCTTTGCAAATCAATATGTCTCTCATCATAAATTGTTTACAAATAACAAATTTTCAAATCCTCTGCTAGTCCACTTCCACAAAATAAAGACCCAGTAAACACTTTCGGCAACCTCTTAACTTCCACCCCTCTAAAAATTCCTCAAAGCAAGCGCTCCACTAAACCAAATCCAAAAATAGCACCTCCCATCCCTTATTAACCCTCCCGACCCACCCTCTAAACACACACCCACACATCCACCCGCGCGCCGCCTCAATCTTCCACACCTCAAAGCAAAAGCCCCCGCATTCCAAAACAGCCTCGATTAAAACGCTCGAAAAACACCTTCCCACCTCGATTTTTCGCGCCCTCTTAATAAAGCATCCCTTTAGGCTGGGCTGCAGCTTGGGTAAATCTTATCTCGCCACCTCGACCCTCTGTCTCTCCGTCTGCACGCACAAAGCATCCCGGCCGGCCCTGGGGGAGCCGTTGTTTTTCTTCTTGTTGCCCCAACAGCTGCGCAGCTGGGCAAGTAAGCGCCACTTAAGCGACTATGGCCACCCCCGCGCGGTCTACGTATATACAAAAGGCCGGAGGCGTCGATGATACCGACCTGGCTCACGTCTTCTTTAATTATCTTTTCAATTAGTATTCATGAGGATGTATCGTATAGGTGACAAAGGGCAAAGCACCCCCGGAGCTTTCTTCTTTATCGACGCAGACGTGCGCCGGTGTATACGGCTTTTTCCGTGTCTATATAGCTGCGATAGTATATATAGTTGTTGATCTAAGGTGTCGATCATCGACGCGGCGTTAGGGCTTTGATCGTTCCTTTGTCGGTGCCAGCTTCCGTCCGATCGCCAGATTTTATTAATCGAAAAGTAGATGTACGGGATTAACGTTTACGACTCGGCAATAATCGCGCGTTTCTGATTAGTTATGCGCCTGGAAATTCATGCTCGCGAATGTATTCAGCGGAAGCTGGACTGTGACTTTCGAGGGCTGGCTTTTGAATGTATTGTTCGGGGAATGGCTTCGCAACTGCAATTCAGCTGTTGTATACTGCGACGTGAAATTGCAATTGGAATAATGCAGAAGCGCGCTTTACTGCCCGGCGCGTTTTGTATAAATAAACTAGCGCTAGTAAATTCATTTGAACCTTGTGATAAAGTAAAATTTAGTATAGGAATGTTAACCGAACGGTTCGAGACGGTAGAAAAATGTCTGACCCGGTTCAACCGTTACTACTTACCGGTCGTCATCCCAACCGGAGTAATCAAACTTTTGTGTGTCCGTGGTGTGGTAACCGATCTCTATATTGCATCTTTAGAGCGCGCGATGATAAATCGATCAGCCGACCGATTAATCCCAATCTCGAGGTAGGATCGTTATATTACATCGAATTCCTTTCTAAATAATTTTCACCGATGGAATTTCGAAGTACAATAATTTCACGCGACTTTGTAGTCGGAAACTTTTCCCTTCTACTCAGGATTATAGAGTAACAATGCACGAAACTGCGTCTCCTACATCTATGAGACTACGAGATTTTTATCTCAACACGAACAATATTTTTTAATGAACCTGTTCTAGATACTTTTTTTTCATGCATTGTGATTAAAAAAAAGGAAAGTTTTTCATTAGACATTTGAACGGTTCGCGAACATTACTGTATGAAAATTTCACATTTTTGTTATTGGATTCAATACATCGAACAATGCGTATCCTCTAGATTTTCACTTTTGCGCAATCGAAAATTCTAAAACAAAAAATTACAATGGATTACTAATCTGCCTTATCAATCAATCCCCTACAATTTTCAAATCTTATATATAACTCAACCAAACAAAATCTCCAAAATCCAGCCTAAATAAATCTCCTCCTCAACCAACCCCAAATCTCCAAAACGCAAAACCAAACCAACTCAACCCCCTCCAAAATCTCACTCGGCTAACCAACGCAAGCTTAACTCGCATACCTGAGACCCGACGGCAAAACGGGTCAGCCACTTACACGACTCGCCGCCGTCCGGACCGTTACGCTCGAGCCTCTCTACGCTATATACGCGCTCATTTTTCTGAGCGCCGGCTCGCGCGCGGACTAATTGAAAATCCATTTAGGCGCCGCTCGGAGATAGGGCCATTATGTATACGAGCGCCGTCCGTGAGAAAGTCGGCGAAAATTTGTGTTGCGCCGGCGAGAGAACAATTGATTGTTCTGGAGCGAGCGAAATGTTGGCGCTATTTTGCCAATCGAAGCAATTCAACGATAGGTCATGATATATTGCTGCTCGACAGTTTGATGTATACGCGGTACGTTGCGCAAGGTTTTCGCTGAAATTACGCTCGTAACTTTTTGAAAATGCATTGTGTATGGAATGAGCGATAATGAAATAGTTACATTTCCTAAATTTATAAAGTATACATTACGTTGTAGTAACGTACAGGAAAGTCCAGACAGATCGGCTGCTTCTCGAGAGAAGCAAAAAGGCATCAAAAAGTTATCATAAAAAGATCAACTGTATACGCGGCGTCTCTCTGGCTTCCTGCATTTTTTCCTGCTGACGTAAGTTCGCGACGGATTTATATACGCGCCGGCTGCGCTCGGTGCAGTGCCGCAACTGCATCGCGCGTGCGCGCCGCTTTATATTTATTTATAATCTTGGTAATAAAATGTAATAAAGTGGACTTGGCCAACGTTTCGCTGAGACTTTTAATTTTTGATGCTGGGTTTAATGAATCGAGCATTTCGTCGCTTGATTTTGCGGTTAAAATATGCAAGTGGGAAATGAGTTTTAATTGTTTTATAATGATGGTGAAAAAATGTTTTTTGAAATTTATTAATGTTTTGGTTTTTTTTCAATGTGCCTTAAGCTTTTTAATAATCAATCAATAGGTTTCAAAAAGAAAATTAAATAGGACCTAATTATAATCTAACTACGTTACCTTATTATATTACCATTACGGTAGCTACTCCTGCCTAGGGTCTGGTTAGAATCTAGTGAAATAAAATTCCATTTAAATAAAACAAAATCAAAATTTTCTCATTAAACAAAATTTTTAAGGCCCGTTTCAAATTTCTCGTCAATCTCTAATTAGTCCTCCAAAATAACGAAAAACATCGTCACCCCAATCATCACTCAATCACCACTATCAAAACCACGTCCAGAAACCGAGTGTGTAGAAAGCGAGTGAATAATCACCCAAATCACGTCCTCGCTCTCCCAACCATTTCAACAAGCTCAGAACTACACATACCCCACTTAAAGCCTTCCCACTTTCTACGCGATTTTCGCCCATTCAAATTCAGCCTCACCAACTCACCCAAAACCAACCACACCGCGATCGTCCCACATCTCAAAAGCCCACGCACTCCCTCAGGACCATTCATAAACCGTAGCGCGCGGCGCAACAGCCTCACTCAGCTCAGCGTACAACCAACCCGAACGAGAAAGAGAGAGAGAGAGCAGCGACTTTATGAATGAATGCGCGCTATCGGGGGGCCGCTACAGCGCAACGAGAGAGAGAGAGAGAGAGGAAGGAAGTGTGAGCAAGGCATGCCGGCAAGAGAGAGAGAGAGGCGCCGCCCCCGCTTTACTCTCGCTCGCTCGCTCAGGCAGGATATGGCCCCGTAAGTTCGAGGAAGTTGCCACGTTAGAGCGTGTACATGAGAGAATTTTTTTTTTTTGAGCGCGCGTGCGTGTAGCTTTGGAGAGCGAGCGTGCGAGCGTTTTACACGCGGCGCTGCTGATTTTAGATTAGCTCGTTTTTACTACTGCGGCTCGGTGGTTTGTTGTAATGGAAAGTATTTGAGGTGGTTTGACGATATAGGATTCTGATTGCTGGTGAATTTGGCGAGAGGCTTGGGGGATAAATCTGGGATAAGGAGGATCGATTTTCCCTGGATTTAAGGAGCGGGCATTTATCTTTTTCTCGGCGGAATTCTCCCAGCGGCGCGAGCGTCTTCTGAGGCCTACTCCCGACTTGCGTCATTTTTCCTTATATAGTGCACACGCTAATGTACGTTTTACGTCGCTTTTATTTGCCATTATCGGCGTGCGACTCTTTTTCCCTTTTGAACCTCTACTGACGTTATCTTTTTCGGACCTCGTCCGCTCCCGCCGTGCCTCGTGTATTTTTTGTCTCCTTTTGTAATCTGCGGCCGTTTAAAATGCCTTATATAGTTTTTCTTCCTTTTAGAATTGCAATTCAAAGTAGCTTGCTTCTTATTAATTTATTACATCGGGAAAGTATGTCTTACTTATTGTTTTTTTTTCTACAATAACTGTTTCATAATGAAAATTTTCGTTTTTAAAGCGTTAAAAAAATTACAGCAGATGTTTCGTCGCGAAAAATTATTTAAATATTAATTAGTTGTTTTTTTTAAATAACTCACTGACGTTCGTCAAAGATTTGACGTAAAAAAAGCATTGTTAAAATTATATTGAAAGATATCTAAATACATTTCTGTATAACAATGCTTATGTTAAAATTCGAAGAAAGATCATATCATCACACCTAACAAAGTCTACTACTTTTTAAAAACTTCTGTTTTATATTTTTATTTATAAAATTTTGAATAAATCAAATCTATTGAGATTATTTTAAGCTTGTAACACAATGGTATCGTTAAAATGTTAGAATTTAAATAAATTTATTTTATTCTGAAATTTTGAATAACAACCTTATGAAATTAATATTAAATTTTAAATAACCACTTTAAGTTAAAATATAAAAATAAAAGACAAACATTTTTAACAAATCCATTCTGCTACATGATTGCAAATGAAAAATATGATCAAGCCTGTTTTAATGGTATAACTTTACATCACAGAATAGAAAAAATTTTTTGTAATTGTTCCTATTCAATGTTCATTTTTTTTTAAATGCTACAAAAAATTTGTACTTTAGAAGAAACTATAGTAGAAAAATTTGCCTGATATAATATTTATACATATTAGTACTTCATAATTATAGAAGCGATTTATTATTTTACAGTGGCTTTTATAAGAATAGATATTATTGCAACAATATATTATGTGCCAAGGGTGATAAGTGGACCTTTAATAACGTGATGGTTTACTTATTCGTGGTATATGCAGTACTTTACATGTGTTAGAATTCGCATTTTCATTATGTAAAAAGTGGGAAATTATTTTTTAATACTACAGCTACTGCTCTAGTAAACATAAACTTTTTAATTATTTATGAATACTGGTAATAAATGATAATAAATATAGATCATAGATAATAGGTAATAGATAATATGTATGCCAACATTTGTTCAATTTTCAATTTCGATATATTTTTAATTGTTTTAAGCAGCTGATAATAAAGTCTGTTTTATTGACCCGAGCAATAAAGTCCTCTTTATTGCTCACTATTCTATATTATTATCTATATACTGCTCTACTTTATTGCGTCCGATTTTGAGAGCAGAAAAAGGCAAAAGTCATACTTTATTGTATAATAGTACATTATGCACCAAGGGAGTAAAAAAGGCATATTATTCCCAAGGGTGGATTGCTGCCCGAGCGAAGCGAGTAATTACCCGAGAGAATAACCGACGTTACTCTCGAGGTTCATATAGTACTTTATTCCCACCTTATAACTGTGTATTTGTTTTATTTTATTTTTTCAATAATTTTTCTATTTTTTCTAATACAAATGCTAGTAGTGCCTAGGAGGGAAATAATGGGCCATTATTTCCGTCCTAGGCCATTATTTCCCTCTTCGAGTATTACGGGAATAATAGGCCACTTTCAGCGCGCCTTTTCAGAGAAATAAGTGGTCATAATCGTTGAGGTGGGAATAGAACATTATATGCACCTTTGGAATAAAGTCAATTCAGTATTCCCTGGGGTGATAACTATAAACCCACCCGCGAGAATAATCTAAAACTTATTACCCCATTGATGCATAATGTACGTACTATTATTTCCATCTCAATAATAATGACCACTTTATAGTCCTGGAAAAGTAGGCATAAAGTGGTGTATTATTCTTACGAAAACTACTTAATAAATACTAAATAAATTAGCCTCCTAGCAGAAAAATAATAACCTCTTAAAAAAAGTGAATATTATTAAAAAATGGATAAAATCACGTACAAATTTATTAAATATATAAAATAAAAATATAATATAAAACATATTTAAAGAGAAAATAAAGTACTTATATGCACCTCGGGAGTTAAGTCGATTATTCTCTTGGGTAATTACTGCCCACGTTTTGTTCCGGCAACAAACTCATACATGAAAATAATCTACAACTTTACTTTCTTGGTACGTAATATAATATTACAAGGTGATTAATCAATATGCATTACTGTATGGTCTTTTATTTTAAATAGTTGTCAAATAATTTGAATTGATCTACGTAAATTCATCAAAGACAAAAGAAATAACGAGTGAAACTATATAGTAACGAGCTGACTTATTCACTTACAATACAAGTTCTATAAACGTTTTCAGTAGAAATATATTAATGTTCTTCTATTCAATTTTTGTCTGCGTTTTGTTAAATTTAAATGAGTAAAACTGACTTTTTATCAAAAGTATATCTGTTATCTTAAATAATTATAGATCCTAACTAAATTTGTAAATAATTAAGATGATTAGCGATAGATTTACGTCAAAACCAAACTCCATCAAACCAACCATCCAAAATCCTCTTCACCAAAGCCTCCCTCCTATCTATCCAATCCCACTGCACTCGCGTATCCATCCTCCACAGCGGGCTCTCCGTTTCCGCACCTGCTCTCGCGCTCTCTCCGCGGCGCGCACAAAAGAACGAAATGCCCGAACGACTCTAGCCGTCGCGGCCCGGCCTCGCCCAAAATAGAGTCCCTTACGGTCCTAGCGCAACAGCGAGAGAGAGAGGGAAAGGCATTCTCCTCCTTATATATCAAATTCGCGCAGGAGCGTCGACGACGCGACGCTCGACCTCTATTTTCCCGCAGACTATACGCTCTCTCTCTCTTACTCGCTCTTTGCCGGCACTGCTATTTTCTTGCCGCGACGGCGTACCGTTTTAAAGCGTCTGCGATATTTCGAGAGCGCCGAGCTGAGACTTCCTCCTTCGCTCGCTGCGCGCACACATCGCGTCTGCGCCAGCGTCGTTCTCTTGTTGTGCTGGGTGCCCAGGCTGCTTAGCAGAAAGAGGGAAATTGATTGGGCCCGATGTGTCCGATGAGGATGTGGAAGCTTTTGGAGGAAAAGTTTTGCTGGTGGCTGGCCCGTTCTGGCGGTTACTACTCGAGCTGACTTTTTTAAGAGTTTGTGTATCGATCTGTTTTCACTGGAATTTTTGTGTTATGAAAGGTGTGATTTTTTTGGTTTGATTTATTAGTTTTATTTATTTTACTTTTATTATTTGTATTATTACGTGTTTGAGATTTATTTCGACCTCTGACTATAATGACTGAATACCTACTTCATTTCGTTTCGTTATAATTGCTTGCATAATTATATTCTTTGAATCTTTGAAGTTTCGAATCTCGTTTTAGTTTCTGTTCTAAAGTGTGATACCACTTTGTAATAAATCTTCATCAACGAATTTTCCAAAGCGCGCAATTATTCCAAAGTTCCAAACAAATAAAGTCAGTTCTCTTTTGTTACGAGGCAAGATTTTTGTTATACTCTTCTATCATGCGATCCATACAAAAATGCTTCATTAAAACCAATAAAATGTCATTAAGACGGCCAAACTGGCTTCAGAATTGATCAAACGTAATTTTCGTTCTTAACGTAGCTATTATCACATAATCGCTCATCACCATATCAAGGACATTAATAACAACTAAAAGAAGACTGGAATTCGAGTAGTCTTAAGATAAATTTATTGCTCCACTTCTATTCATTAAATTTTCTTATTGTTTGTAACAGTTAGTTAATTCATAATTTGTGCGAGACAACAAATTTATTGTATTTAAGAATAACATCCAAGAAAAAGCCTTAAAGATAATAACATTTGTTTAGTTATACGCAGTTGTATAAGTCTTGCATAATTATCTGCTATACTTTGAGATGTTTCTTGAATCTAATGTACATTCTTACAATATTTAGAAAACTTTGTCCAATATTTACCGAAAACGCTCATGTATTTGTGCAAACTGCATTTTTCTCGGTTAATTCAAATGCAAATATTTAGGTTCAGCATTCGCATATTCGGCATTCTTTTGTATGAAAATATTGACGTTTAAAATACTCGTTGATAAAGTAATTTCTCGTCAATCTCGTAAATTACCCAAGCAAAAAAGCTCAGTGCCCTATTATCACGAAACGTTTTAAAAACATTTTAACATCGTTTTAAACTTTATAATAACGTTATATTAGAGTATGACATTGTCAAATCCACACTTCACACTACAAATTAAATTCAGCTCCAAAACAATACTCGTCATTACAATCAATAACCCTTATACACTTCCACACATCCCTCACTACCCACCTAATGTCCACTCTCCATCCCCCAACAACACAACCCCCTCGATCTTCAACCCCTCTCGCACCACTCACCGACCGCCCAACCAACCAAGCCGGTGCAGAAACTTAACGATTTTGCAATTAGCTCACTTTTTTCCCCGCGGCAGCCAGTTCACGCGAGGCTCACGTGCGCGCATATATATTTATGCAGAGCGCACTCAGCGAGGTGCACTCGCGAATCTATCGCGCCTCGCGTCTCTTTACGATGCTGCAGACGCGCGTGTAAACACGCGATAGTGCCGAGTTTATGTGTATGTAGACGCGAGCTGCCGAGCGCGCGCTATCTCGGCCCCGAGCGTCGCCGCGCGCTCTGCGCTTATATGCGGCTGCGTGTATATACGAGAGCTTCGAGCGCGCCACGGAGTCGACGAGTTTGAGATACGATAGGGTTGGATGGCTTTTTTATTTATGGTTTGTGTTTCGAATTGCTTTTTAAGTTATTGTGTTTTAGAGGGGTTTTGTTTGTTACTATTGTTTTTCGTTCCAGGTGATTATGTAGATTTGATCTTTTGACACTCAAATTAAATAAAAAAATTGTTTAATAAAATTTAAAATCATGTTAATTGAAACATCTTTTTACCATCGTTTCGTGGCTGCACAGAAAAATCCCATACACACAAAAGCAAAGCCTTTAGTCCAAGTACAGCATACAGTCGCGCGCGATTGAAAGCGGCAGGGGGGAATCGGCTCTCTTCCGCCTTTTTCGCGACGGAGACATAACCTCCTCTGCGTGCCTCGCACTCGCACAGAGGAACGCACCTAACCTATACATACACGTACAGAGCGATAGAGCGAGCGAGAGAGAGAGAGAGAAAGAAGCGAGCGCGACGGAGCTAGGTATATAGCGTAAAAAGAGGGAGGCGATGGAGAGAGAGAGAGAGAGAGCGAGAGAGGGTAGGGGGGAGGGAAATCCGCGAACACGGCCGAACGGCTGGCCTACTCAGTTCTCGCTCGTCCGCCTGCAGCCGGTCGTCGTCGCGCGCTGCGCAAAGCTGCCTTGACAGTTCACGCCTTCCGCTCTCGTCTCTCCGTTTGACGTTTTAAAAGCCCGCACACTATATACCTACACGTTTCGGATGTCGCGCACGCGCAGGAGATTATACGGCTCATCCGGGGGGGTTGAGGGCCGTCGGGGGGGGGGGGGGGGGGGGGGGAAGAAAGAGAGAACCTTCGGAAGGACACGTTAGACGAAAGGGAAATTCCTGTGCGCGCGCGCGCTCGCTGTACACATATATACACACGTAGACAGAATGTTGCGGCTGCTGCTGCTGCGTGGGACGTCCGCCGGACGAGTGCTGCTCGTGGGAGGGCCGGATGTCGCTGATTAAGGAAAATCCGGAGAGAGAGAGAGGGACGGAGAACGCGCGACGACGCAGGCGGGTGTCCAGCAAGGAATTCCGCAGAGGCGCCCGTTACAACACGCACACGGCCATGAGGTAACACTGCCCGTCTTCGAGCGAGCCTTTTAAATGTAAACAGACGCGGAGGATGGAGAGCAGCTCTTTGTTGAGACGGATGATTGCCGTGGCTGGTGGGTGGTAGGGAACGGGGACTCGGCGATGATTAATGGCTAATTCTTCTTTATTTTAGAACGTAGTATTCGAATTCGAATTTAAATTTTCAAATTTGACCGTTAATTGTTTGTTGTTCTAAAACGTTTTTAAATTGCTGTCGGCTTTAGAGTGGCTCTTGTTTGAATAATAGTTTGTTAAATTGAGCGTTAAAATGAGCGTTCTGATTTTATCTAAATTTGTTCTATGTATAGTAATAACGTTCAAGAATGCCTAATATATTTTAATGCTTATTACTCTTCGAGGCTAAAACCGTGTGAAAATCTCGGGAGTTAATGCAGCTGATGTTAATTCCGAGAGAGAGAAAAGTTATTTTCATTTTAAAACTCCGCGATTCGAATATATAAACGCGAATAATCTTTACTATCCCGTAAAATTGCGAATCATTACCGAGCCGCGCGCGAGCGCGAGCCAGCTACGAAAAACTACGTGCCTGCTTTTATGGCCTTTGATACTTGGAAATCCAGGCGCTGAATTACGACGAAATATCATTTGATATTTTACGATTCAATTTGAATATGTTCAAGCACACGAATTATTTGATGAAAACGTGCTTTTTATTACAGTGTGTATGCAAAATTATACACGCATATCCGACTAACATTTTGTGAATTTAAATCGTAGCGTTAACATCGCTTATGACTACTATTACTACGACGTATTATGATGTGCGTATATAGCCGCGTACGAGCTATATATAATAATGACTAAGGGCATTTCAATTTCAAATAATTTACTTGCCGATACATAGTTTCTTTCATAGCGCCGTGCAGAAAAAATCATCTGCGCATAAATCGTAGTTGTATCTAAAAAAAATACGTATATTGTTACACAGTGATGCATTGTGGCAAATACGTACATACTGATACATAGGGAATTTTCATAACAAAACTGAGGCAGCCATATTTGACGGATATATTCATTTTGTCCATATAATAATTTTTCTCTGAACAATTTATCTACTCCGCATTGCGAAAACTGTTTTTTATTGTTATACCCAGCAAGTGTAAAAAAGATGCGGGTTCATGTATACCAAGACACAATCCAAAACAACGAAAGAACCACATCAAACAGACAGCCGCGCGAATTATGCGCCATTTTCGCGCATAACTTACGCAATAGCGAAAAAATGGCCGACGCCGTAACCTCGAAATTCCCCACAGCTCTTTAATGCATTCCAAATGCGGAAAAAGAAGTCAGTCTAAACATGGTAGCTCAGTAGAGCTTTTTCAAATATGTAACTATCGTGATGCTCATTTTCCTCGAATTATATATACAGGCGTGATGCTTCTTTTCCTGCTGATTATTCCGATCCGCATCGTCGGAGTCGTGTCGATGTGCGTTACGAAATTTCGCAGAGGAAGATGAGAAAAGGTCAGTAACGTGTTTAGAATAAAGACGATGAAATTGTTGAATATATGTATAGCTACGAAATTTATTACTTTGAAACTAATTAATTTGTTAAAAAATAAATTTAATCAGGACTTATAACATGTTATAACGATAAATAAAAAAAAAAAAATTTTAACTAAAAAAAAATAATTGCCAAAGCAGTATTTACCAATAAACCATAATTTCTTTTATCTTTATTCAAGAAAGCAACAACTTAAATCGAAGCATTGGATCCAGTCTTTAGCATTTACTAAATATTCATCGATACTAGAAGCTGCTTTAAAGAGACTCCAGCCACTAATTTTCCCAGACAATTATTTCAAAGAAACCAGCACTCCAAACAATAATTTTTCTCGATATTACTCGATCTAAAGTCTTCCCGGTAAATGATCCAATGACCGTTCAGCGAGCGTATCGCGAGCGTGGCTCGCGCTTAGAACAAAGAAAATCGGTTATGAAACGTGCGCGCGCACTCGCTTTTCCGAGAAGTTCTTGGCCCGGCCAAGGCTTCGAAATTCAAATAAACACTGCGGTATATGGAGAAGAGTGCGGCCAAGCAGAGCGCCTATTTTATTTATGCCGCTCTCTGTCTCATCGAATCTGCTTGACCATAATATTATTTGAACAGCGAAAATCTCGAGCAATTTTCGACTGAGTGTAGACTATGTCTGAGTTCAGTTTGATGGGCGTT
>JAPYZA010006706.1:0-10811 GCA_030522685.1 Eupelmus azureus
TTTGTGATGTGCATGCGATTATCCACATGCAGCTGTATGTACACCAAGCCTCCGTTTCGCGATGTCAATAATAATTTTAAAAACTAAATAGTATTATAATACATTTGTAAGAATTTTTTGCTTTAAACGTGTACACGTCATTTTCTTCAATAGTTGTTTTACATATTCATCGATTTTTCATAAATTTTGTAAAGTTATTGATTTACGTGTAACAGACAAACGAATTGAAAATTTAGCTCTTCAACTACTTGTTACTATAATAGATGCTTTTTATTCTAAAAATAAATAAAATAATTTAGTAGTAAATAAAATACAACAAGCAATGCGGCAAGTATTTTTAATAATTAATTTTATTCTTGTCTTATGTATCTACTTTTCCAAAACTATTAAATTTTTAATCAGACGAAGTCAAAAGTAAACTTCCTTTATCACAACATAAAAACACAGTAATAAAGAAAACTTCTATTTCAAATAGTTTTATCTGGATTCATTTGATACTTTAAAAGTTTAATGATATTGTTCAAATTAACTTTTAAGAGCTTTTATAAGATATAAATCTCTTGGTGATATCCACGGAGTTTAGAGGAAATAGTCGTTTTGGATTTGTGAGATTACGTGCAGTACGTTAATTTAAAAATTTTTATTTTTACATCAAAATAAAAATGTATTTATGGGATCAAATAAAGCTAAATTTAATATTGAAATCTCGATGGTAAAATAAAAGTATAATTCATATAATCTTTTCCATGGGCATGTCACTCGTAGTATTAAACCTGTACTCAACCCAAAAAGAAAATAGTACGAAATCTTCTCGGTTTCTCACGACAGCTATAGGGGTAAGACGAAAGTTCTTTCGGAGCATAGGGAGCTCTCCTAGCCGGCCGCTTGTCAGCGGCCGAATGGTTACTGAAACTTTTTTCCAGTCGTCCTAGGCGCGCACTAGAGGGAGGCAACGAACTTGCGTAATAATGCCAGCACGAGCCGAGCGCGCGTGCGCACATATCATAACTTATTCAGCAGCCACCGTCGCCGGAGCGACGCTTACACTCGATATTAAAGTTCATAGCGTTCAGAAGAGAGACAAAGGAAATAGTCGTGCACGCACAACAAAAAAGAAAAAGCGAGAAAGAGAGTGAGATGAGCACTTTTTAAATTATGAAGGATCTACTAAGACAGAGAGAGAGAGAGAGTTTGTGAGAAGTGAGTGAGCAGATAAGAGACTCGCGTATGTGCATTGGTTACGGGCGTATATGTTTCATGCATGCCCACTCTATAGTTTTGCCGCTTTCGCGTGCGTGAGCTTTACTTTGTTTTCCGTGGAATTTTCAGTTCAAAGCTAGTTTTCAGTATTTAGTTATTTAGGCTCCATTGATTCGAATGGGTAATGGGAGCTATTTGCTCAAACCGATTTTAATATTTTACATGCACGCAGACAAAATATTGAATGCTGATCAATATTAATAGAAGGCATTTTCTAATTTTATAGATTTGAATTCAGTACGCTAATTGATGGATGGCATAAGTGATTAATGAAAAATTGGATTTTTAATTAATAAAATACCCTAAAGATGAAAAGTTTAAACATCTCAAATTTTAATTATTATATTTTACTTGCTTAATATTGATTGCGTTAAAATATTAATTACGTCAAATTATTACCTCTAATTTTTGTGTCCTTATAAATATGTTTAAAACCATGGATTGGCATATAGCACTAAAAATGTAAAAATAAAAATTATTAATTATTATATACTTATATAATTAGAAAATTTGATAATGAATATTACATTAGTCCAAGCATGAATGTTTTATCACGTATCATTTTTTTACAAAACTATATAATACTTAAAATAGCAGTATACCTGTGGCGATACAATATTATCGTAAAACAGTATATTATTACTTCAATTTTAGAAAAAACGTAGTATAGTATCTTCATTGATCTATTAACTTTGACTTGTACGAGGATAATGACGTCATATTTAAATTACTACCATTATTTCTAATAATCGAAGCATTTAACAATGATGATACTTCTTCATTTTCTTATAGTACATAATTTTGTGAAATCTTGTTTTTAATATACTTTTCTTCTTATACGGCATTTAATTTAATAGACTTATTTCCATGGACTTTCTAAATTAACACCCAGAAAAAATTTTGTAATTTTTTTTAAGTTTAATTAAAGTTTTATTAATTCTTTAAAATATAACAACAAAATTCAAAATTTATTCTCAGTTAAGATAAAACCTGAATCACCGTTCGAAAAATTTTACAAAATTTCATAATATTTTTGTATAATTAAATACTGACCTGCAAAGATAAAATAATGCAAATATTTGTGCAAAGATTAAGATAAAAATAATAGTTAAGATAAGTAGAAACTGCTGTAATTATACGATAAAAAATAATGGTTTATATAATACTCACTTAATTATACGTCAAACATAAAGTTTGAAAACTAAAACATTACATTATTAGACACTATCATTACGATATCGTTGTTGTTTTCAAAAGAAACTGTTTTTTTTAATATTATTAAAAAATTCTTACTTACATTTATTTATTCAATTTATACATCCATCTACTATAGAAGTGGTTGACATTGAATTTAAATTTAGATTAATGCTAAGTCAATAGTTATTCAGGATACATTAAATATTAAAGAACTTTAAAACTTAAAAGCTAAAATATATTTAATAATAAATCATTTAAAATAAATTTGTCATGTTCGACCTTTATTATATGTTATCGTATAAATCACAAATGTAGCGTTATTACATGTTATTATAAAATTTTGAGATTATGACATTCATGTCATTCATGACATTCAAGTACTTAGCAGACTGTTTCACATCAGTATAAATCACTTGCTTAACACATTAAAATACAGCCAAAAAGTCGTTTATAGCGCATTAGTTTAAAAAAAAAATTAATAAGCCATTGTAATTCCTTGTTATACATTCGTTACATATCGCTTGGCTAATAATTTAAAATATTGATGACCAACTGGAACTCACGTGTCAGCCACAGCTTTCACAACGTTGTTTTCAAGCGGGATAAATAATCTAGATATTTTTCTTAAAAAATCTTTCAAGATTAACCCTTCTGTGGCTGATTTTGGTGTATCGCTAAATGCATTAAAAAACTAAACAAATATAAAACTAGTCTCTAGCTTCTTAAGGAAAAGTGAAAGTTTGAATGAAATATCCCAGCAGTTTCAAGTAGGCATTCACAATCTAGCCAAAAGCTTCACTTTAGTACATTTAAATGAAGAAACGTTTAATGCAAAGAAATTTTCAAAGTCTGTAGCCCAAACAATCTTAAAAGTTTACTTTCATATCTATTTTAGTATTGTTAAAATTTTCTAAAAGTAATTATACAATTTATTTTATGGCTTTCATCAATTTATACTTTGTTTAAAGAATAAAAGCCCTTTTATTTGCTTTTTTAATGTTATAGGGATGTTGTTGAATGAATTTTTATGCGATCTTGTTATAGGGATGTATTTTATGCTTTGTAAAAAATGTGTAGTTTATTCTTTTGGTAACAAATAATGCCGCCTCGTATTCTTTTAAATTGATAGGAATACTTTGCACTTTTATAAAGAATAAATTCTTTACTTTATATATAGATTTATTCTTCCTAGCGTCAATGTTTATTTTTTTAACTTTAAAATTAAAAACGAAAAAAAAAATTAATATGATAAATTAGTTTATTTATTATTATCGCAAAAAAATATGAAAGTTAATGATTCTTATTCGAGCAAAAGCAAAAAAATTGATTCTTGTAAATACTATAATCAATTCTGTGACAGAATCCTCAAATTTTAACCCACAAGTGTACGCATCCAAAATCAAAAAAATGTTGTTTCCCTTCTTAATTTTACATATCTACAACCGCACTGGAAAAACAGTTACATCACATACACGGATAAAATCAGAAGAATGGAAAGTTTTTCACGGAAATTACAGCTAGTCTCGCAGGGTGGACTATACGGTTGGAAAAGACCAGCGTTGTCTTTCTTTTAAATGTTATAATCATTTCTATATCCAAACCCTGGAACTTTTAGGAATTTTTTTTTATGCAACTTGCACACATCCAACAACGAAAAATCTTTTTCCGCGTCTTTTTCACATTTTTATATTCGCGTTCAAAATTACAATCACAAATTTAGATACGGGTAAAACCAGAATGAGGGAAAGTTTTCGACGGAAATTATAGCTGGTATCGTGGAGCCACCTATGGTAGAAAAAGACAGCATGCTCATACTGGTTATTTGCAGAACTGAGGCTTTGATGACTCTATTCCTATTGCGCTCCTTGTACTCTGGCTTTTCCCCCTCTTTGATTCTCCGGCTGACGCGCGTTACTACCAAGCGATGGTTTTAGGGTGCGTAATTGTTGTTATTACGCTATCCCGATATAAGGAAAAAATGGAAATTAGCGTAGAACGATCGGGGTGGATCTCGTGTTACTCTAACAGTTGTGCGCGAGTTCCTAGTGTATAAACGTGACCGTAATTCTGTTGATTTATTTAAAGAATTTTATGGAATTTGAATGTGTGTGCTGTTATTACGAATTTTTCTTTGAAAGGGTGTATAACTATATTTTCATAATTATTAACATTTCATTACGTTTTCACACAATTTGATCTATTAGAGTATTAAAATCTCAATCTTTCTTTAATTCTTTAAAGATGATTTAATCTTTAGAGGACCTACTTATTTTTTAATTATATTTTTAGTTTAAGTTCTAAGACTTTAGTTTTATAGAATATGAGTTAAGAGCCAAAAAAGATAGCATCACCTTTACGGCACTATAGAGACTTTCGGCCCTCTTGAGTTTAATTATTAACACATTTATTGTGATTATTTTAATTTATTTCTATTTGGATTATTAATATTTTTATGAATAATCTAAAAGTTTAATAACCATGAAAATATCCAATTATTTTAAATATAATAGTCAAACTAATTTATTTAAAAAAATTAATATTTTAGAATTTATTTTTGTATGTTATTCGTTTACGACATAAAAGATATAATAAAAATTCACCGACAAAACAACGACTTGCTCTTCATATCAGTATGTTAATGTGTGTGCAAAGATCTGCTAGTGAATTGCTTTATTCAAAGTGAAGTAGCGTCGCTGCTCATAAATATAATCGCGAAATGTAGCTTTGTTGCTATTTTTACATCTTGCTTTCGTATTCACTTTTTTATAAATATTAACCAAGGAAATAAACGCGAAGAAGATTCTAGCTACTAAGTAAACCAATCACTACTTAAGATGATACTTATAATAGATATTTATTTCAGAGTTAAAAAAACTCTAACTGTGATTCTTTAAAGTAAACGAGGGGAAGAAAACTTGACTTATCACGCTACTAACTTAAAATATAAAAGAGATCTCTTTTCAAATGAAAACTAGTTATAAATCTTCTACTATTACGGTTAAGTAAATTGACATGATGATTTAAAATGTAGCGAAAGAGACATGACAAAAGACAACATCATGTGTATGACGTCACTCAAGGGAATGTTAAAGCTTTCTTATATAGTTACTGACAAATATGAACATATTATTTATCATTCAAGTTTTAATTATAAATAAAGTATCGACGTTAAGTAGGACATCCAAGACAAAGTACAAAAGTTTGAAAAATATCGTCTTTTCCTTAAAATAAATACAATTGACAAACAAGGACAACACAAAATGTACCTTTGTGTTAAAGAGTACTCGGCATAAGTGAATGAAAAAATTTTCAATTTTTCAAATTATCAACATTTGGATGTACCAAAATCGAGATATAGACAATAGGTTTCTAGTCTATTATCTGCTCAAGTTATAATTTCAAATGTCAACATGTCTTTTTTGATAGAACCAAATATTTTATATTTGTACACAGTACTCTTTAATATAAGGATACATTTTTAAAAAATGTCTAAGAAAATATTTTATGTTACGTCGTCTTATATATCTTAATTTGGCGACAGCAAATAAAGTGAGAAAAGAGTCGCGCTCCGATTTGTCTCTTCGGAAACTTCAAACCAACCACATCCGTCGAGGGGACATAGCAGGAGTATAGCAGTGCGGAAAATTACACCATGTTAAAGATAATGAAATTGCACGGGTTTACAACGCGCAGCCATTAGCAATTAAGGGTTGATGGCGGGTTGATTAATTAATAGGACGTCGGCGATCATGCAAAAATTCGTTTATAAGGTGCACGACACTCGCACCGACAATTACTGAACCACTTTTTGTAACACACTCACATTCTAACGAGACAGTGATAAAATTACGTGCTGATGAGCTTGATACGATGACAGCGGGCAGTCAAGCGTTACCAATAAAAATCTTGTTTGGAGATTATCGTACAACACGTGGACTATCGCTTGTTCGTTAGACAGTCTATTCAGTTGCTTGACGTTTTATGAGCTTTGTTTGTTGAACGGATAGGTTTTTCGCATTGTTTTCTTTTTTCAGCATTACGTAAAATTGTTAATTGGCATCTGTGTCAATGAATAAAAGGGGCTTGCTTGACAAAATTTTTATGCCTGAACAGAAACTGCGATACATTTTTAAATTTTTACTATTGAATTTTATGAGATAATGTTTACAAAATGATTATGAAGTCTAAGAAATGAGATTGACAACAATAGCTTCAATCATTATGATTTATACTTTTTCATGAATTTTTAATCAGTTCCGACGGTAAGTCTTATCATGCTTACAAATTTCTTTTGTTTGAGTGTCACAAACATCACTATAAACATTTTTAAAAAAGAAATAATAAAATTTCAAAACGTTAATTTTAATTTTTATCGATTTTTTAAAAACATTTATAAAAACTCACTATTTTCTCTGTTGTTCTACTTATGCAGAGTACATAAGGTTACCTAGAATCGATCAATAGTAAGTGGCAATTCTCAATATTACTAATTAATAACTATATTAATTTAATTCGACTGTTCAAGAAATAATTCAATAAATATACTAAAATTTTAAATAAGTTCAAGCGACTCTTTAAATTTTTAACAAATCTAATAAAAAAGCAAATTTAATTATATAAATGCATTTATCAAGAGGTCAGCGGTTCTGAAATCTTGCTTTTTAATTTTTAGGACCTAAAAATTATTGTTTAATGGACAACTAAATTACATTGTAATATTATTACACTATTTAGAGAGCTTCATAAGTTGTGAGACAAACTTCCTTCAGATAGTGCAGTTTGTTGGTGTTAAGCTTACACACTTAAATTTACTAATTTTAATAACAACTTTACACCAATGATGCGATTGCTTTTAAGTTCTGAAAAAAGAGTAGAAATATGTATTTCCCTAAATGTTGATCTCTTAATAAGGCAGTTGATTAAATTTAACTTTTTACTTTTTTCGCTGATGATTAATGAAGCAGCTGCTTAAACTTATAACTAATCGATAGTTGCTTTTTTAAATTTTAGTATTTATTAAAATTTCAATTGTTCGTATAAATATAACAAGTTTCTCGAATTTGCAAATAGTATACATAATTTAATTGTAAAATTGATCATCTTTAAGCACGTACGTAGCTGAATAACATAAATAATACAGATAACTTATATAATTGACATTAAAATTAAATATAATTTTTTTCTCTGAAATCATATTATTCACATAAGAAATCAATGAAAGCATCTCATCATTCTAGGTATACAGGTGATAGCAATTGGCATTATGAATAAGTAAGGGTGAGCATAGTTTAGTATTCGACGAACTAATTATACGTAGTTATTTAGTTATACTTATAGCTAGTTTAGTTTACTATCAAAGATCGACGACCTTTCTCCTGAACTTCTACTGGAACTAGAGACAAATTTTATACATCATAAGTAGATTTTGATCGTAATTCCACCCCATTCTTATACATTTATTTTTAATAATTTTTTACCACATATATTAAAATGTGGAAACAAAAAACATCAATCATATTATACATAAAGTGCATATAAAAATTAAAACGTCTAAGATATAAAAGTCGTATAAAAGCTTTAATATCAGAGTCTCAATAATCACAGATCCCGAATCAAAGCATGACCTCAACGCTGCTTATCATCACGCCCGTTAAGCGTACCATTCTTCGAATAGCCACTTATTTAATCGGCTCCGCTTCAAAGCAAGAAAAGCCACCCCTTGGAGCACATGGAAAAAGCACGTGAAGAACTCGCTACTCCCGCGACCTACGGCCGATCGCCACGTCAGCTCTCTTTCTCTCTCTCTCTCTCTCTCTCCCTCGCTGTCTTTGTCTCTCTTGCAATGCTAGCCGCTGGCACGCGCGCGATCCATAATACGAACGGCTATTGCCTGTCGATGTGCGCGGCGAATGCATATTTCACGCGGCCACCCCCTGCTAACGCGAGCGCGAATTGCGCTGCGCTGGGAGAAGCCAGCCGGCAATTTCCCCTCATTAGCGGTATTAGCGGCGCGTAATTTAGAGCACTAAAAGTGAACGAAAAGGCCGCGTGGCCTAAAAACGCCGTGGCAGGAGGTCCCCGAGTTATGTGCAGCAGGAGCCGCGTTAGTCGATTATTCCTGTTGGCGCGGTGAGTTGTCTCAGTTTTCGATTTTTCCTTTTCCACTGAGCGGTTCTGCGCGGGTCTTTAAGAGTCGCTTAATTCCTGGCTTGTGGTATGTAGTTTTGCTTTAGATAGGATTGCTCTAGGTTTATTTGATAAACATGAGGGATCTTGTAATTAACGAATTTCCTTCGAGTTAATTAAGTATACTACAAAGTTAATTATAATTGAACCGTCTCACGAATTTATGTAAATGCATTCTTTCTCACATTGATCTCAATCAACCTCTCTAAGATTTATTATTTTCGCTCTTTTTGAGAAATCATTAAATTTGTATAAAATTGTTTTACAAGTTTGAGCTTAAAATACACTCCATAATTTGGGTTGATATTAACTCGAATTTTAGTACTTTTTCCATTTTATTAAGTCCTCCATTAGCGAGGTCGTTAATACTTGATTTAAAAAAGAAATTAGTTACCTCATAATATTATAGTATAGAAAAAAATTGTATATTTAGAAACAAAACACTGTATTAACCTCGGGTTTATCAATGATGGTTTATAAGAGACGTATACGTAAATAATCTTGCAAAGAAAAAAATAAAAGAAAAAAAAAATAGAAATATATTTTTATTATCTAGATTTTTATTACCTGTAGGATTGAGAAAAAATTTATATCTTTTAAAATAACATAACTTTTTAATATTAAAATTTAAGAAATATGTTTTTATTTTATTTAATATATATACATAATTGAGAACAGCAACACATGCCTTTTTTATTTAAAAATAAAAGAAAAATCATTTACCAACCACAAGCTGCATATTGAAATAAAAACTGTAAAATCTTAATAATTCGCGGCTAAAAATGCAAGCGCGATATACAGCATGAAAATCCACAAAGACGTCTCATTTAACATTTAATTGGCGCAGGTTTTCAGCTTATCGCGCGGGGGGCGCGGTAATGTAGCAATTATTCAGCTCTCATTCCTTATACATAGGTCGTTCCATAAAACGCTAATCTTTTACGGCGAAATTCAGCTTACCTTCGGTCGTACACACACACAACCAGCGTCGCGCGCGGCATTATATTAAAAAGCCAGCATCGGCGGCAGCGTATATAAAAAAGAGCCTTTATAAAGATGCTTAATTATTAAAAAGCACGCGGTGGTGGCAGATTATTCACGTATACACAAAGGGAAAGAAATCTGTACTCGCGCAAGGACTAAGCCCCCGCTAAACGCTATGGGATACGAACATATCGTTAATACTGCATGTCGCTCTTATTCCTACTGGCTTTCGCAAATGGAGGGGGAGAAAGAGAGGAAAAGGAGGAGGAAAAGAGAAAAAGAGAGTGCGAGCCCTGACCGCCAGCTGAACATTGAAAGGCGGGATAGGCTGTTCTTTTTTCCATTTCGCGGTCTGGCGTGTAAAGCGTTTTCTTCTGGCTATCTATATATGTATGTGTGTATTTATATATATTACACGTGCGTGTGTGTATGTTGAAATAATATATAGTTAAAGGCAGGCGCGAGCTGCAAGTACAGTATGCATTGAGGCGATAGGCGAGAATAGGTGCGCGCGTATACGTATATGTGATGGTTCATGATGGTGGTTAATATATTTATGAGTCGGCGGTGGCGGTTGTACAACCCCTGATACCAGTGGCAATACTTCCCCTGAACCGTATGCGTTTCAAGTACAAGGGGAGGGGCGAGTGAAAAGAGAGGAGGTACATAGGGGAGTGGAGGTGTCGGGGTGATCGTCCTTTTATATCGGCGATTTCTGCGCATTTTTCCCCACCTGCATGCTGGGAGCGCGAGCGAGCGGTCACCATACGCACACCATAAGCTTAGAATGGGGGGTAAGAGTCCTATAAGCCATCGGGACTCTTTGATCGCCACTCAGAATCGCCGTGAACGCGAGCCATTGCGAATCGCGTATCGCAGGAAAAAACTAGTTTCGTTCGTCAAAAAGATTAGTTACAATTCAGATACTTTCAAGTGGTTGAAGAAATATCACATGCACTTCAAGTGTCAGATGATCGTGGTATACAAGTGCAAAATTTTAGTGCGACCGATTCTTGTGAAATTCAAAATAATGTGAAGTTTATTAAGTGCACGTGAAACTTACGAAATTATTATGGTGTTCTTATTAATTTTTTTTTCTATTCAATGCATGAATCAACAATATGTCAAAAATATGAAACTTTCAATGACAAATTATTGTACAGATGTAAAATGAAATTATAAAC
>JAPYZA010006707.1:0-12902 GCA_030522685.1 Eupelmus azureus
TTCATCCTTTTTCTGTGCACAAAAAAGGGCCTCTGCATGCTCTTGTTAAAAAAAGCACAGTGTTTAACAAGGGAGGAAGTGACTTTTTCAGACTCGGATAATGTTTTGAGCACTCGTGTCCGTCTCGGGCGCCAAAGGGGCCCTCGACTCTCACTCGTGCTCAAAAATCATATCCTCGCTAGAAAAAGCCAACTTCCCTCCCTAGTTGAACAATATACTATTTTTACATATCTTCGCCAAAAATGTCTATGTTTATCACGGCGCAGGAATGACAAATTTACAATTTCGGCGTGAATATGTAGAAAAATTGTATATACGCCACTGGAGATAAAAAAGAATGCCTTCTCTCCCTAGGTGCATAATATTAGTATATTATGCACCTAGGGAGGTAAAGAATTGGTGAGTCCATAGCACGTGTAAATTGCCACCATTTTACCTCCCGTGTTGCGTATGCTATTTTTTTGTCTAGCGAGGTCTAAAATACAAAATTCTCGAATCGGCACCGGGAGAGAAGTTAGCACTTTAGCCCAGCTAGGCAAAAAACTATTTTTTTTTCATCGTTAATTTTTCATTCATCTGAAATTTGGATTTCATTCAGTCAAATTCCGTTTCAATTTTATTCATAAACATTTTGGTAATTTTGCTGATTATGTTTAAAAAAATCAAGAATTTTACGTCTCTGAATGTAAAAAGTGGCAGTTACAGCTCAATTACCTACGCATTAACGTATAGGTATTTATTATTCTGGATCGACGATGTGTAACTTGTAAGTAACAATAAAAATAATGACTAAAAAACAATGATATAAAAAATATTGCGATGCTGGCAGTATTGACAAAAAAAAAAAAAATTTTTTTAAAAAAAATCAAAAAAATTTATAAACTACCTTAATCTGGTTACAAAGAAAAAGATAAAAGCAATTATTATTTTTTTTTTATTTTGTATGACTAACACAAATAAGGATTTTTGTAATTATAAATTAAGAAAAATTGTTAGAAACATATTTTATTAAACAATTGGAATTAATAAGGCCCAAAAGAATTTTATGACTAAACTTTTATAATAATAAATGTTAAAATCTTGTTAATCTTAGAAAAATTCATACTTTTGATATTGAACTTTGAAACATTTATTTATTACATATTAGTTTTTTGTTTTAGAAAAACTATGTAAGCAATGGATTTTGTTATTTATGTACTGATATAAAAAAATATTTTAAAATATAATGAAGATTTTTCGAGTCGTTATAAAGATTAATATTAGTAACTGCAAAAGTACATTTAAAAGACATACAGTCTCTCATTTTATTCTTTCCTGACAGCATAATTTACTTTTCTTTATTGGATCTGTGCTCCAATTTGAGTATATGATTGAGTGCTGACAATTTTTTCATTAAAACAATAAAGCTAAGAAACGTCACAATTGAATCAAGTTATTATTTAAACAAGAAAGAACAGTACAAACACATTAGAAATAGCCAGCCGCAATTCCCTAAAAAAAAGACCTTTAAAAAAGAAAAACTCGCTCAGCTGTACCTTACAACTATCCTATAGCCAATGTTTTCAAACCGGTCCTTCCAACGTATATCTCTCTGCTTCACAACTTCAGCCTCGCATCTGCCACCAAATCACTCCAAAAACGTATTCTGCTCCAACTCCCAAACCCCAACACACCCGCAGTCTCGATAACGCCAACCGATCCTCTCTCTAAAATAACGGTCACATATAAAAATCACAACTCTCCAAATCCCACAACTCGAAAAACCAAAATACCGCGCCTGCAGAGCCGACTGTTGCACATATATCCCCAACAGTCGCAGGACTAACTCTCCAGCTCTCAGCGTGTGTGTACGCGAGCTGCCTATAAGTATACATAAACGTGCCTGTTCGCTTTTTTCGAAAGCACCTGCTGAGAGAGCTCGACGCGCTCTCCCATTGGTCTGCTCCTCGCGCATTCACCCCTCATCCAGCTTCATACCCTATACCTATATACGTATACATTTACGTATAGTTACGCGCAGCCTACGCGCTCCGATATATATATATACGCCAGGATGCCATCTCTCGGCGGGACGAGGAGAGAGCCAGCGAGAGAGAGAAGATAAATTCCTCTCTCCTAGCTCTCTCGTCCCTTTTTTCTATCCCGCACCGCGGCTAATAGAGTATAGATATCAGAGAGAGAGAGGGAAAAATCCAAGATGGCCGATGTTTTGTTTGCGGGCGAAGATGGTTATGGTCGCGCTGTCGCTGCTGCTGCTGCTCCAGCTCCAGCTCCAGACTCGCTGCTGCTCGGCGATGTTTACTAGCTAGTGTCCCCCTGCCGCTGGGACAGCGAAACGGACGGACAGCTCGCCCCCAGGCCAGCCTCAGCGACGCTGCGGCCGAGCAGCCACTCGGATAGTGTGCAGTGTCTATCTCTGTGTGCGCGCGCGCGCGCCTGTCTGTGTGTGTTGTGCGCGCGACCGGCCGGTCGGCCCTTCCTTGGATTCGCCCCCGAGTCCGGACTCCCCCCGGGAGGTGGGCAATTAGAGAGCTTTCTTAGAGGTTGGGAAGATGAACGCGACGAGCCTGTACGTGTCGACGTGCCGGCTGATCCTCCAGGCCGACAGCGAGGATCCCAACTCCTGGACGGATCTCTATAGGCTGGTGCCCTACCTGCGCCAGAGCCTCAGCTGCACCGTATGCTCGAACCTGCTGATCGAGCCGCACACGCCCACGGAGACCAACTGCCAGCATCATGTGTGCCGGGGCTGCCGCGGCGGCCGCAAGAAGCTCAAGCCTTCCTGCGGCTGGTGCAAGGACTACGACAAGTACATCGAGAACGTCCAGCTGAGGATACTGCTGCAGTGCTACAAGAAGCTCTGCGAGTACCTCACCAGCACCAGCATCTACAGGTGCCTCGTCTTGGCTGTTTCCAGTAACAATACCAGTAATGGTATGCCCTGCCTCGGAGCGAGCTGCCTCACCGAACTTATAAAGGAGGGCGCAGGCTTCAAGGACGAGTTCAAGAGCAACGCCGGACTCTCCCGGTCTGCGTACAGCATTTTGCCGTGTGTCTACACGACCAGCACAACTTCCACGCAGACTGGAAGCTCCAATCCCATTCCTCCGCCGGATCCCTTGGCTACCCAAGAGGCACCGGCTATCAAGACTGTCTCCAATGGCTCGTCTATTTACTCTGTGATGTACGCCGGCTCTGGCAACAAGATTACTATAAAGAGAAAGGCAGCAGCCGCCGACGAGGCGGAAGTGCTGCAGCCAGAGGTTGAGGTGCAGCAGCAACAGCTACAGCAGCTACCGCAGGCACCCATTGGCGTAGTTAAGTGTATTCCTGCTTCTCAGTTAACTTATACTCAGTGTCAGCCTAAGAAACCTCCAAAAAGTAACAAGGTATGATCGATTCATTGATTTTTCCTATTTTTGCTCAAGTCTTTTTGTGGAATCTTTGAGTATGGCTTAATACATTATATTAGAAAAACAACAAAAAATAATTGACATTATCAAAATAAAACCTGAAATAATTAAACAATGTTTATATGCAGCATACAAATGTTTGTAAACATGGTATTCATGATAAGAGGAAGATAATGTACAATATTATTCAAAACTTAAAACTATCAGTTTTACTTTATTATAAAAATTCAATAAAATTATTTTATTTGTTAAAACCTTTATTCATTTTTAAAGATTTTACAGATTTGTAAATTAAAATGACAGTCTAAATTTTAACTTTTTTTTGAATTTATATTAAAATAGTATAAACAATATCATGATACAAACATCAGATGTTTTTAATATAAGTATCTATTTAATAACTTTATTATAATTTTTAATTATAAAAAAACAACATTGTTTTTCATTATTGTGATAGTACTGAAATAGTATTTAGTTTGGAATCACTAATTTCAGAAATAAATTATTATAATGTAATAATAAATATTTTAAGAAGAAAAACCATACTTATTATTATATGTAGATAAAGTTAATTATAATCTCAATGGAATTTAATAATACTATTATTTTTTATAAATTACATTAAAATCAGTATTCTTTTTTGTTAGGATATATTTTATAATTTTGATACTTTGATTAATAAATTATATCTTCTATTGCTACATTTTGTTTATTTTTTTCATGTGATTTTTAGAAACCAAGGTCAAGTTCCACTAGGAGTAAGAGAAAAGGATGTAGATGTGGAAATGCTACTGCCATACCTGGAAAATTGACATGTTGTGGTCAAAGATGTCCTTGTTATGTCGAGAGCAAACCTTGCCTTGAATGTAGGTGTAGAGGCTGTCGAAATCCTCATACCAGAGATGGTTACAAGGTATATTTATTTAAATTTGCATAAGATTCTAATCTTAAATAAATTATTAGTTTTAAAATAATAGTTATTCTGATAAATTATAGAATGATAAAATAATATTATCTGAAATATTAAAAAGTAAACAATTTGTTCAATTACGGGTCTTAAAATTTATAAAATTAAAATTATTACTATTCAGAAATATTAATTCCAAAGGTTTTTAATTTAATTAAATTTTTATTTAAGCCTTTTAAAAAAACGTTACTTTTAATTCTACCTACAAATTAAAAAACGTAAAAATTTGTTTCAGATTCGTCCACACATACCAGAACTCCACAACTTGCAATTACAATTGTCCAGTCCTCTCGACTGTGACAACTTAGCTTCTGATCCTCTTGGATCAGTACAGCAGTGTCTCTCGGTCTCACCACCTACTATTCAAGTCCTTAATGTCTATTCGACGCCAAGGCTCGAGATTGACAGTGTTTCACAGAGCTTACCGGCAGCATTGCTCGTCGGTGAAGACGCGATGGCAAGCACAGAGAGCGAGGCAGAGGACAGCGACATCCAGATCGACGTGTGACGACGAATATAATCGCAGCCGACGAACTACTTGTCGGTATAGTGATTTGTAAATTAAAATGAAGTAACGGACACTCGCCAAGTAACTATTGATTGCATTTGCGTGAGAGAAAAGTGCGGTCTGTGTAAACGAGTGCATGTAAGTTTGTGCAGTATCGATAAATCTTTATCGCATACTTGTATAAAAGAAAGAATTTAAGTAAGAGTATCCATTTGTTTTAGAATTAACATTTATACGATTTTTTTTAAATCCACAACTCCTGCCAGTCTTTCTCGTAATAGTTGGCTTTATATTGCGCTCTACAATTTTTTGACAGTGTAATACGACTGTGAATATCGTTTCCAAAGTCATTTGTATGAAACACTGGACCTTCTTATAGATGGTCCTGAATAGTTTGAGACAGTTATCATTAAAGAACTGATCTCTAAAAACAGCACAGAAAGCTGAAGAGTGAAAGTTGCGCGCGCTGTAAATGAGCTTGTTTATACCAGTAGCAGTGTACTAATTAATTAACTGATTGATTAATCGTCAGAGATCTGTAATTTTTAATTTTTCCACCATGGAATGGCGAAAAAATATTAAATTAAAAATGTTCTAAATTCTTTTATTATACTAATTATATATAATAATATCAAAATTCATTCATTTTTGCCTAATATTCTTTTAGGTAGAACTGTAAATATGGTTATATTGACAAAATCTTATTTTATTGAGAATGTATAAATGCTATCTTATCAAAGACTTTTTAGAATATATTTTAAGGATAAGGTCGTTAAGGCTCTTTGTCGCAGACAAAGTTAATAATAAAACGTTGTCAAGTCATTATTCAATCTTGACAGGTTACGGTAATTTGATGAAACACATTACTACTCTCGAGAAATCTAGTACAAAATTAAGTTAATCAATGTATAGAGCATTTGAATGAAAAGAAAAATAAAAAAAGAAAACATCTTCGTTGAAATGATTTGTTACTTCGTGTAATTTGTGTTTATGAACATCTTTGGATAGACATTGTGCAGAATAAAGCTATTTTACATACCGATTGTTTATATATATTTCATGCGAATAAGTAATAGGTCAATTTGTAAAATCGCAAAATGAATAAATCGGGAGGCTGCTATAAATATAAAAATGGAACAATACAGTGCAGATTAGTTTTTACTGATATTTTTATTACAATTAAAACGTGATCAGTCATTTTATAAACGATACAACCGCCTGAATCCAATAACTCAAATATTGCGTTACGCAGTTAAAATATGTTTACTGCGTACACGAAAGCGTTATTTTGCAGAATTCAATAGGTTGAGTTACAATTTTATTTATTGTACGCTGACGTGCGTGTATAAAATTATTTTTCTCTGAATATTGTTCAAACTAGACAGTCTTTTATTTCACTATTAAAGAACAGTGTCAATCTTCGAAATCTCTTCTAAATGTACGGACATTTTGTGACTAATGAATATGTATAACTCACTGACTGATACTTGTATTGCTTTTATGAATTAAGCTAAATTATTTTTACTATATGTAAAAGTATTGCATAGCATGTCCAACCATCTTGGAAAGTACAGATCATCTTGTGACAGCACATTAAAACTATCTCTCAATAAGAGAAGCTTTATTCATTTCAAGAAATGGCCGTGCGAAAATCCAAATCTTATGAAATCTAGAAAAAAATTGATTTTTATGAGTTTTTTTAAATAAAGAAATTTAATGTTAAAATGACTCAAAATTAATGTCACCCCTTCCAATTTCATCATTCAATTTTTCAATTATTATAATAGAACACAGCTCACCGTGTATGATCAAAATAGCGTATATGCGGGAGGATATCTTAATGGTATATTTGAAGCCATGTGTTGCGCTAAGTAATTCCAACCTAACGTTTTCGCAATTTCGATCAGCCTGTCGTCGACTTCTCGCACTGGTTTGTCTTCATAATATCGTGTTAATAATTTTAAATATCTGCCATAATGACTGTTGATGTGAGCGTGCCATAACGACAGATTAATTACCTGCAAACATTACATGGTAAATAAACTTTCATCGCATTATGTTCTTTATCCTATAAAATGCTTGAACAGTATAAAGCATTTCCATGTATTCCAATTATACGAAATCGAATGAAAATTCAAAGAACTTACTTTGCTGTCAGTCGCCTCGGCGAACTTCTGCGCTTCTCTCCAGAGATCGGTAACTTTATCGGCAAGCGCCTTCGTGTCTTCCTCACTCTCGTTTTTCCTCTTAGCATGCACGTAGAGCCTGGCAGTGGCGCAGCCCTTTTTGACGAGAGCCTCAAGCAGGCAGTTCCTCTGCTTGTCCATGGCGAGCTTGATTTTAGCCGCGTCGGGCCTCTGATCGTTCTTCGCTCCGTAATAAGCGAGCAGCTTCTCCTGATCTACGGCCTTGATGATCTCGTCAGAAATAGTGAGTATGCGATTGGCGAAGTTCAGCGAGTTCTCGGATATCTCGTCCTGGGGCACGTGGCGCGCCGCGTCCACAGAGTCCAGCGAGGTCAGCATCGACGTGTGTACCGGCAGGTGGTCCGGGAAGGTGATCTTCAGGTCGTTGTATAGCTCGTGCGTGTTCTCCGTGAATTCTGAAGTTTTAAGCGTGAAATTGGAATTAGATATTTTGTTCGTTCATCGCTGGGTGTTTTGAAGGGTGGGTAAACATTTCTCTTTCGTCTTAAGAAGTTGGGAGACTGGACGTACAAAAAGTTAGAGTCTGAGGCGATGTTTTCATTCAAAATTATAATAAACGAATAACAAAAGTATAACGTTTAATGTGTAAAGAAAAATTTTATTTTTTAAAAAATAAAAAAAAAATATTGTTTTACGAATTTTGTTTTAGAAAATACCATAATTATAAGTTATTGTTGCTGTGCTAATAATTAATTATTCACGATCTTTTATTTATTTGTTTTAAATTTTCTAAAATTTAAAATAAACTATTTTTCGTAACACTAAAAATTTATTTTCATAAAAATCACTTTAAGTATTAATTTAAAATTAGTTTTGTGCAATATAATAAATTTTTAATTTATTTAAAATATTTGGAAATTTTAAACAGAAATAAATAAGTTTACTTCTATCAAATTAAATGATTATGATAACAAATATTGATATAAAAAATAATTTGTATTATCACGTGATTGATGCAAGCTTTCTACAAACTAATAAACAGGAAGGGTCTTTTTCAATTTTTTGCGCGGGTTAAAAAACTAAGTCTTTTCTAAACGTTTCTGCGGGATAAATCTTTTCCAACCGTTTCTCTGAGATAAGTCTTGGAAAGTCTTGGGAAGTCTTTCAATTGGAGCTGTCTAATTGTAAGTTGGATAGTTTTAACTAATTTTCTAATATAAAAGGGGGATGGTAACACCATACAGCCGGTAAACTTACATGGTCGTTATTGAAAATACAAATATATAATAAATTACATAACAAATATATAATAATATGAATTGTCAAAAATCTTATGAATTTAATACATAAGATTTTCTACAATTCATATTAATATAATATCTAAATTAAAAATTATTAAGATAACAAAAATTTGCTTTCTTTAATAAAAGGAAAATGTGTTATTAATTTGCCTGTTGTATGACAAATAAAATGCAAAATAGGAGCATGACAAATGCAAAATTTTAATTCTTGGTAACATTCATTTAAAACCAGAATACTAATAAATTCAGTAACTTATAAAAACAAACATTTCAAAAGAAAAAGGAGGTTTTGAAAAAAAACTTACTGACTGGCGGAGCTTTACGATGTACGAAGTTCCAAAAATAATACGAAATTCAAAACATTATTTAATTATAAAATAATAAAATACTTAATAAAAGAAATAATAATAAAAGAACCCTTACCTAGTTTTGCAAGCCAACTGCACTGTAGATCACGCATGGCTTCAGTATATTCATCCCACTTTGTGGTCTTCTCTTTATCATTCTGCTTAGATTGACTAGAAGGTTTCTTAGCTGGTTCTGATAATACATATTTGAATGTATGTACATCAACCTTTTTGCCGATTTCATCTTTGCAAAAAGTTAACGTTCCTTGAATGTATGAACCCAATGAAGCACCTTTAGAGATTCTTAAAAATAAAATGAAATTGTAAATCAAAGGTAAAACTATTGTTTAAAATTAACAAACCATAAATCAATACGACTAAAATTGTATACAATGCATTTAATACTGATAAAGAAATATGAAGTGTAAAATAATGCTTGGAGAAATGCATTAATAAAATATTTTTAACAGAGTTGTTTGTTAGTTTAATAAAAAATACCTAATATTGTTATAAAAAATGTAAAATGCTGCAAAAATATAAAAATGCCGCTGAAGCAACTAAAGAGAGAAGAGTATTAATCTAATATTGAATAATTAAATAATATTTAATGGACTTCGCAAAGCAGGTAGCTGTGTAAAAATAAACCATAATGAAATTAATGTCTAAACTCACATGTTGTCAGTGCTGTGATGCGAATAGAAAATAAAAGATTTTAATTAAAACTTAAACTAACTCTTTAAAATTAAAATTTAAGTAAAAAGTTGTGATTTGTGTAAATTGGCTAATAGTATTTCTAGAATGATGTTTCAGTTAGAAAAAATATTATGGTGAAAGGCTTGCTAAATACTACTATAATGATGTGTACAGTTAATGTTTATCAATGTCAAAATATGACTTAGAACGTTTTAAAAATAATCAATAAAATAAGTACTTACTTGCTTTCGTTGGTCAACGGTGCAATATACAGTGGTAAAATGTGACCGGGAGGAATCGAAGCAGCGACCATTTTTTTACCACCAATCATTGCTTGTGATTGACTGGCATAAACGTCCAATGTGATTTGTGAAGTAAGTTTCTGAGTGAGCAGTAAAGGCATCTCTGTTAATCTGTCAAGTGATTCTTTCTTTTCATGGCGTACTTGCAGTTTTAGGGTATAATCACCCTTCTCTATTTTTGGAAGCGTATACTGCATCAAAAAAAATTAATATAATTAATATTAAATATAATACAAAATTTAATATAATATAGAAATAATTAGATACAACAATCTTAATGTTGAAGTAAATAATTAAAAAAAAAATGAAATTAAAATCTATATTATTATTATAATCATGCACAAAAAATTTTAACTTACTTTACTTGGATAAGCATCTCCACAATAAATCAATTGCTTGTTAACATTATAAATCATCCAGATTTGACTTTCATATTCGTTTTCATAGAGCAAATCACTCAAGAGGGCAGCATTAGGCGTTATTTCGGTCGCCTTTGCTATGTGGAATGTGTACGTCAATTGTAATTCGAATATTTGCCGGGCAGGTGGAATGATGTCACGTGCCCGTAAAGGTGAAATTTTCGAATCGATAGGCCTAAAAGAATATATATATGAATAATTAAAAAGGATGAACTTTTAAATTAAGTATTAAATCTATACGAAAACATTTTGGAAAAATTACCTCAAAACTTGAACAGAGTGTTTAAGAGATACGCTTGGCACAACCTCTTCGCTTCTAAGTGAACTTCTTAGTTCTAAACGATGGATGCCATCGCCAGATTGCATAGTAAGATCACCATTTATCAGACGAATACCATGAAATTCTATAGTATAATCGATAAGAATGTCGCCTAAGTTAGCCCAGTATTTGGCAATGGCTACTTCCAAAATAAGGCCTCCTTGTACAGCAAAACCTTGTACAGATTCTGTTTGCGAGGTAATATTGAGCATTTTATTGACCTCAAGGGTACTAGTTGATAAACGAGGTTTTATTTGCATGGTATGCATTACAAATCGACCAGTCTTATCTTTTTCTGAGCTCTTCAGTCTTAAAACTGCAAATTATTTATAAGCATTCATTTTTTGTAAGTTTACGAAATATAAATTTTATATTAAATAAAAATAATATTATAATCTTTTAACTACAAGCTTACTAAATTAGAAAAATATTTTTTACCTGCCCAAGTGGCATCATCAGGCACAACAATAAAATGTCTCTGGATAGAGTTTGGTTTGAATTGAACATTTGTAAAGGTGAGATCAGGAAGAGGCGCGGATTTAGGAATCGTTGATGGCTGCACTACAGTGATTGGTATACGAAATATAGGTCCTTTGTCCACATTAGTTACATCGTAAGCTCGAATACTGTTTAAAATAGTAGAATCAATTTAATTAAATTAATCAATTTAATAAAAATATATTGCGATGTAATAAATTGAAATAATACCTGGTAAAATGAACACCTTCTGGTAGTGCCGCAGCATCTAATCTAATGGCGAAAGCTCGTGGCATATGCATCAAATCGAAATGAGATGGGCAGTGAACCCAAGATGCCTCACATACCATAGTAAGTCTTAGATTAAAGTTAATTTTTCGCGCAGGATCTACCAACACAAAAAATCATTAAGTTAAATATAATGTAATAAATAGAATAAATTTTAAAAGACAGTTAAAATACTAATTTTTAGTCTAAACTATAATTTAGCATGAAGTATTGTTTAAAAACAAAATTTCATTTTTATTATTAACAAAAGTTTTAAATTCATCGCACAACTATGTTTTTATATTAAAGCATTTCTAAACTAAAATCATTGCGGTTAAAAAAAATGGCCTTTACGAAAAATAGGCCTATCTAAGTTAATGAAAATAGAAAATGTAGGATGTGGTAATAGATTAAAAACAAAAAAGTAAAGCAAGAAACGTACCTATGTTTTCACTATCCATAAAAGTGGGCTCCACCGTGATAGCGTAATCTTTTGGACGGTCAACGACACCAGACCTGAGGTGAATGCCCTTGGCATTGTTGGCGCCACAGTTGATTGAGAACCTGACATCGCGCTCAGGGCAGTTTGCGGTGTTCACGAGATTCTCGAAGGCCCGCTCGACTTGTAAAAGGCCTGAGCCTTGCGCGAACGGGTCAAGGGTATCGATATAGTGGGCCGAATTCTCTAGGGCGCGCTTTATACTGTAGGGTGAATACTTAAGGTTTCTTGCAAGAAGACCAGAAATGAGTACAGCTGTAAATAAAATTTTAATATCTTAATTTTCCTTGTACTTTTTTCTAAATTTATGTTATAGTTACTCTTTTTTTTTTTAATAAAATGCATTAAATTTATTTTAATTTAGTTATTATTAAAATGCATAGGAATAATAGTATGTCAATACTTTTTAAGTCTTATCTCATATTAATAACGAAATAATTCATTTAGTAAATTGAATAAATTGAATAATGTAAATCTTTACGAACCGACTGCACCGGTGACTTGCGGACTTGCCATACTGGTTCCATTAAGTAACTGGCACTTTCTTAATGTAAAATTTGGCACACTAGTAATAGCTCCACCAGGTGCGCATATACTAACACCATAACCACCATCTGCCATCGGTCCACGGGAGGACCATGTGAAAGGCATACCGGGCATTTTTTCTCTTAAAGAATATTCGGCCATCATCATGTCGGGCGAGACGTACGCACCAACACCAATAATACTGTTCGAATTGATATCGGGAGGTGTATCTGAAAATTTATTTATTCAAGTAATTAATATTTTCGTCACTTTTTACGTTAATTTAATAAGTAATTTGATTAATTTTAACTTACTAATCGTGCACAATGCTGGACCCATGTTTCCTGCAGATGAGATCCACGTGACTCCATATTTATCAATAACCTCATTCATGAGTTCACCTATTCTGCCTGCATTAGACCAATGTGCGCGCTCTCCGTAACTCATATTAATAGTATGTATTTTATCTTTATATGACATAACGCGGATCATTGCTCTTACAATCGCACTACCAGTTTCCATTGTATTAAGTCGAGTGTCACCAATGGTCAATGATATAATTTGCGCACCAGGTGCTACTCCATTAAGTTCTTTGTTGTCAGGAAAACATCCAGCAGCAATTGAGGCGACATGAGTGCCATGTGCAGCTAAAAAAATATAATTTTTTATCTTTTTCTTTTGTAAAATTTTAATTAGCAATTTAAATTAAATTACTTAA
>JAPYZA010006708.1:8150-24680 GCA_030522685.1 Eupelmus azureus
AATGTTTGAAATTATTTTTACATAAAAATAATAATGTTAAAGTTATAATAGTGTAAATTTATATATGATTGATTAATTATTAATTAATCAAAATTGTACATAACTTACACATTTTGTGTGGTAATAATTATGTTTTAGTATTTCTAATTCGAAAAACTTTATCAAGATATTAATTAAACAATATACATTACAACACTATATTATTTTAAAAGATCAGGTAGAGAACAAAGTATGACAAGAGGACAGTACTACGTAAATTTTATGTCGGTAAGTAAGTAAAAGTACCACGCTGTTTTAATATTAACATATTCATAAATTACAAAAAATGTTCGTAAAGTGTTTCTCTATTAAAATTTCTTTTTAACGATAAAAGAAGTGCTAAAACAAACCGGTATTAAAAGCACAGCATAAAAGAATCACGATAAAATTCTGCGTTAAAGTACATTTCAAATGAAATTTTCGTCGACCGAGAAAAAAATTAGAGTGACGAGACAATAAGAGCACAGCCCGGAAAACTTATTTCACGAAAAAGTTCATGCAGAAAGGCGCTCGCGCCGAACGCTTAAAGCACTAATTCAATTTTCCCGTCGGCGAAGAAAGCGCGCGCCACTTTTGCGGTCCACTAGTCGCTGGCGCGCGCGCTCGCTCCTTGGCAGCCGCCCCGAGAATTAAAACACAAAAGGAAGCGTAATAAAGGTAGGTCTACGCATCTTCCGGAAACTATTTCGAGTATCCCCATTGAAGCGCTTTTCGCCCATTGTGCCCGCGCTCTTCCCGAAATAAGGCGGGACAATGCGCGGAGGAGCAGGAAAAAAGCCTTATTTCGCGGGTGTAGGAGGAGAAGTATGCGCGGTATCTCGTTTGTAAATGAATCCGATAATATTTTGAAATGCCCAAATGGCCGTCGATGTATTCATGGGAAAGGAAAAGCCCGAAATATTTTCCTTCTTAGCCTCCGTTTTTGCCACCGCTGAATGGGAGCGAGTTCAGCTGCCGCGCGAGATCATGGAGACAACGTCTTAGTTCTCGTTTGGTCTATTGTACGCGTGCAAAGTGCTCGCAAAGATCTATTAAAAGCTCTTACTTTCAAATTAGTTTGGTGCATCGAGTTTTAGGCTGGGTATTTACCCTTTTATGCCTCAGTTTTGGAAGTTTCGAACGGCCTGTTAACCATCATGTAACTCGAGAACTTTTGGAAGTTCTATTATTATTGTAATTACAGTGCGATTTCGTAGATAAATCATCGCAGATCTTTTTTGTTAAGACGTCTTTATTTGGATTTTAGAAAATAATTACTTGTGAAGTATTATGATGAATTGGGATCTCTCGCTCTGACAATGTGAATTAAATTGCGGAACATCTTATTTTGTGCGGAGAATGATTAATGTGTATCTATCAAAAGCATGTTTTGGTATGTGGCACTGTTATTAAAGTGCCATGCCTCGAATGAGGATCCTGACGTATTTCCTTAATTACTACTGCGACGGCTGATCTGTGGATTTCATCTGTTCTAATAAATTGCTTTCCACTCTATTATATTCTATTTTCAGTCGTATAATTAGATTGTTTTTAGAAGGCTCGTTTCCATAACATTAATTATATCACGATATACAGCAGATTTTTTTATATACAATTTGTCTTGGTCGTATTAATAATCTTATTTTAAAAAATCTTGTATAACAATAATTATAAAGATTGCAATATAAATATAAAATAAAATAAAATATAAAATAAAATACATGCAATCCATTCATAATATAAAAATTTAATTATAAATGTGTATTCCAAGCTTTTTTCAATTACTATAAACATAATCTTATTATACGATCAACTATGTATTTGTTTGTATTGTATGTATGTATTCGTAGCAATTTAAAGGAAATATACAAATGCAGTAAATCAAATTTCGATTTAGAGTTGTATGCAGGTGATGCTCACCCTCGTGCGAAAATCACCTATTTTGCTCACTAGTTGCGTAAAATACTGTTTCTAATTTTGACGTCAAAGTAAATAGCTCAATTTCTAAATAATTCAGCCATATTTTTACTCACACTGCACAACGATTAAGTCTAAAAAATAACGACGATTCCAGCGGTAACTTTAAAAAAAGAATTACTTGAAATTCGCTCCACAAATCTTAATCGCTACCGAAAGCAGAATTCGATAACAAATGTCTCTTTCTCAGCGACCATAACTCCAGCCGTTGCCCCATAACTCTCGCCCTAAAGAGCTTATTAGCCACGTAATAAACCGTGCAGCTGTCAATTACACAAAGTTCCACGCGCGCAAATTAATCAAGCCCAACAACATCGTTCTGCAACTATACCCTCCCCTACACCCAGACACTTTGAAAAAAATGTATAAAAAAAACCATCCAAAGAAATCAAAGAATCGCGGGGCTCACCAAGCGCAGGCATACGCAGTAAGTCAGACATAACGACTCGGGCCAGATTAAAGAAAACCGCGCACATATAGAGGATCGCATAATAAGCAGCGGCGACGGCATGCCGCTCTCAAATCGGGCAATCAGTTATACTTAACGATACGCGCATTCCCCGCTCTCCCGTAATTTACGTGCCTACAAGCTCGGCGAGCGCGACGCGCGACGCTGCGTTTGATTTTGCGCCGCGCGCAAATCGATATGCCGGCCTCTCGCTCTCGCCTATATATGAGCAAAATAGGCCTTGCGAAACTCCTCTTCTTGCGGACTATGCTTTCCTACGCTGCCTCCGTATGCTGGAATTCGTTAGACTGCGTATGCTTGAAAAGCGCCGCTTTAATGTGCCCCGGAGCTCTGATGGTTATACTTTAAAGGACTTGATTACGTATTCCAGTTATGCTTGAGATTTCGTATGTATACTATGGAAATTGAAAGCTAATTCTTTAATTAGTGAAAGGAATGCCGCTTTATGTGGGCAAATCGAATTAATGATTCTATTTTGCGTCTTTTACAAACTGTGCCGTTCTATTTTTGACATATTTAATACATATTGACAATTTGAAGTTTTATGATCACAATTATATACCCATGTAGAAATCATACTACGTGTAAGAGCGGTAAAAAATCGAACCACAAGTCGATCAGGAATACAGGGTTTGGATCAAAGTGTTTCTTAAGCAAACTGATAACTATATAATAATGACTATTATGATGGTTGGACCTATCAGTAATCTAATTCATAACTTAATTTCCTAAAAACACCATCCCATCCAAAATCCGTACCAATCTTGAATTACAAACCCAAAACGAACTCCATCCAACTCACATGAGCAAAGCACCTCCCTCAAAGTCTCCATACGCAAAGCAGATCATCCTCTGAAGCTTTTTCCATCTACCTCACCATCTTCTCCTTCCCTTCCCATCCTCCGGCGCTCTCTATCTCACTCTCCCACTCGGAATGTTATTTCTATTCCACGGAGAGAGAGAAAACTGGTTCCCCGGGTCTCGCGCGCGGCGCGCGTGCCACTCGCGTGTGTCACGTGCGCAGCGCGCGTTGTCTCCTCTCTCTTTCTCTCTCGCCGCGGCGCACGCGCCCAGAGAGTATGGAGAGATAGCTCCAGCGAACGCCGCCAGGTATGGGACTCTAATAAGTGCATAATTGCGCGTAGCCTGGTTATACCTTCACGTGAGCTCTTCTATGTATTCCCGGAAGTAGTCTGCTCGCACGCTAATTTCCTCCCTTTTTCGAGCCCTTTGGATGTAGTAGCGCTTTTCGAGATTTAATTTGCCGTATGGAAGTACGCGCGCTCTGGGAATATTCGAGTACTCGTTCCGATACTACTTTGACCGGGGGAATTAGAAAGGCTTATCGTTGCCGGTATTATTTATCGTGGCTCTAGTTACATATTTTATAAATATAAGTATGAATTATTGAATTAAAGCGTAACGATAAATCGCGATAGCACGTCCGGATTAAGCCCGGATCTCTTAAACGAACAAAATCTAATTTCAATAATCCGATAAATCAGTCTAATTTATATCCGAGTACGAAAGCTCCGCATCCGACTCAATAACTCAGGACGGAATCGAAATAAATAATCCAGGCCCCGCGCGCGCGCGAGTGAGAGCCGTAGTTTTTCGAGCACGCCACGCGCCTCGTGCGGATATCTTGTGGGGCTCTGTATTTATAACCGCGCGGACCGACGGCCTGCCGGAGACTTTTATCTCGTGCTCGCAGGGAATATGCCGGCGAGTAAGCCGCGGAACGTCTTTTTCCCCGAGATGCTCGTGAGAAGCGAGCTTTCGCGTGCGAAGCTTGTGGTTTTTTAGCTTCCTTTCTGACGGCTTTTGGTGTCTACATTTTACGATCGATTTCTGAAGGGATTGTATAGATAATACTTGATTCTGTTTTTTAAATAAGATATTTCATAACTTCGTTTGCTAATTCGGAATGAGACTGACGTGTGTAAAAATAGAAGGAAAAACTTACTCGTGGAGGTAGGCAGGTAATGGATTAACGCACAAATGTCACGAGTGTTATTTAAGCTTCTTTACTACAACCTTTGCATGTCAACGTCGACTTTACTCTGTTAACAGTAGACGCGAAAAGAGGAATAAATATCATATGATGAATTAAATTATTTATAAATAACTTTATCAAGTGTGTTAAGATAATACTTGCTCAATGTTAATTAAACGAGTTAATATTAAAGAAAACTTGAATGGTAAAAGCAAGTTTGATTTTCAACAATCTTCAAAGAAAGTAAGCAAATAAACAAGAACTAAGTAAACAAACGAACAATTTTACTGTCAAAAATCACCTACCATAGCCTCTCACTCGCTCATTTATCATCACGCAACAGCCATAGCAAAATTCAACTCAGCAACACATATTCCCGGGAGCTCCGCAAATTATTTCAGCGCGTATTCCAGCGCTACGAAAGCGAGCCCGGCGATGAAATCGATAGAATATAAATTTCTCACGAGTGCGCGCAGCGTGGGCGGAGAGCGAGCGCGGAATATGGGATTTAACGAAGGCAATCGACTGTGCGCCAGTCTTTTTTTCGCCCGCTGCGGGGGCCAATCTTCGCTTTGTAATTCGTCCCGTTTAAGAGGATTTAAAGCGCGTAAATTATACACACGCTCGTATATACGCGGCTGCGCGAACTTTCTTCGCCGGCTCGATCTTTGTGTTTCCTGGCTTCGCGGGATTATTGTGATCGGGAAAGGCGCACGGGGGCGGCGGATTTATTTTATAACCGTGTTCAGCGCCGGTATAAAATCGAATTGAAAACTTTGAAACAAGTGCTTTATTCGCTTTTTTTATCGAGCTCCGGGCTCTTGTAAAGTTTTTACAGGGGATTTTCAGCGGCGGAAACGCTTCCTATACCGAAAGAATGCAATTTTATCTCGTATTGGATGAAATTTATTATTATACGTCGAAATTCTCTGTCTTCGTAGATTATTGATACTCGATATCATCCAAATACGTTAAACCCCGCAAAAAACTACGCTCACCAAGCCGGACCGTACTTACCCCGACGTCCCTAAAAGGCAGCAATCGCCTTTCGCAATATCGAATCGAACAGTATATTAAAAAATATATCCCCGGCCAACTGGATCCCTCGAATATCTGTTATACACAGCAGCTCTCCCCGGCGCAATATGCGCGATCATACGGCAGCCCGGTAAATATGCGAGCCGCATCGCGGGATTTCTAAGAATGTCGGGCCAGGCGCGAGAGAGAGCGCCGCGTATGAATATTCATGAGGCCGGCTGAAACGCGAAACACCTCGGCGCAACGTGTATATATAAAATCACTTTCGACGCTTTTATTTATCCTCTTATATACGCGCGCCTCTCTCTCTCTCCTTTTTTTTCTCCCTCGTCCTCCGTCTTTATAATATAAGAGCGAGAGACGCGCGAGAGTGTGTATAGGGTTACGGGCGCGCGCGCGCGGCGGGAGAGTGGAAAAAAGGAGAGAGGCAGCGCGCTGCGTTTTTAACGTTTTATCAGATCATTTATACGCGGCGGAGTCATAAAGAGACGGGCGCTGCGGTATTTGCATAGGAAGTGCCTGAAAACACATAGGAATTAATTAGACTGCCGTAAATAGCGATCTGCCGCGCGGTTGTTTACGGCCGAGCTTAAATTTCGATCGCGCGCGTGCGCAGTGAAAGGCCTATCTTGTTCGGTTCGCGTGCATCTTTCGCGTGATTCGTATACGGCTTTTTTTCTATGAAGTCGTGAATTCTTTTATTGGAGGATGTTTGAGCGCAACATTGTCACCTTGGGTTCGATTAATGGTCGGGTTAATTGAATATCGATCGAGATTGGACAAATGCATCAATTTGGTTTGGAAATCATGAGGAAATTTATGTTTTCGCTGCATCTAAATGATAAATTTCCATGCATTATAATAAATTCAGAAATCGATAAAAACCATGAAATTGAATTTTCATGTTTTGCATTTTTAAATAAGAGGAATGTTTATCGAGGCATTTAAATGCTTCTAGTGCTGCTAAAGACTGAAAATAAAATGAAATTCATTATATTTTGGTTATCAAATAGTTACGAGTTAAAAAAAAAAGAAAAAAATCAACTTTTAAATATATAATGTAAAAATATCATTTTCAAAATAACTATTTAAAATGAAATATTGTAGTCAGATTCAGAAGAAATAGCACGCTAATTTCATTACTTGTATTCATACTTCAAAAACACCTACACGTAAGCAAAATGTGACCATCACACCTCGAGCGTCTCTTAATAAATAATAAAGGTACCATGTATTTCTACCTCGCGTAAAATTTATTGAGTTCCTTTAGAGTTGCATTTTTGTGGTTGGCCAACTGGTAGTTTCGTATACTTGATTTTGGATGCAAATAAACACTGATTATAGTGATGAAGATTATTATCTTTAAGTCACTTCATGTTTCTGAGATGAAACAAAATTTTCGAAATAATTTATACGTTTTTATTTTGCATAAACAGTTCTCAAAAATGCTCAACGTCATTCACACTACTGTTTATAAAAAATATTTTATTGCGCATAAATAAGTTTCACGAAAAAAGCTTTTGACATCAAAGAATCTAATCGGTAATTCTATGCGAATCAACCATCATGGAACATTGTTATTATTTCAGAGGAATGTAATTACGATACGAATGAAAAATCACGACAAACAATATGGCTAATTGCTATAATCCATTATCCCAAACACGCGAGAAAAAAAGGAAAAATTATTCCCTCAACCCGACAATTATCAAACCTTCATTAATATCATGATCGCAAATCGCCAGCATACGCTGCTCGCGCGAGGCTCTCTCTCTCCTATAATTAAGCACGCGGCGCGATTTCTTGCCTCGGCAGCGCGGCTTCTACTCTCCGCGCACAAATGCATTCCCAGGATTCTTTTTATTCCAGCTTCTCCCGCAGCAATTACCATTCGTCTATTTTCTTGCACACGTCGTCCCCTCATAATGCAAAATCTCGAGGCAGAGAGGGGGGGAGAAACCGAGTCCCGTAAAATATGCGGGATTCCGCAAGCCAATCAATTTAATTGCGCCTTATCGACACGATGACTCAACGCCTCTGCAGCGCGGCTCTTCGGAAAGAGCAAACTGACTGACTCGCGCGCTCCTCCCTCAGGCGCGCGCATGAAAAGCTTTCTACGCTGCTTCTACTCCCTAATGTCTTTAATTACAGGCTACTCCGCTCAAACAGTCGATTATCGAGAGGTCCAATCTCGTTCTCGCGCTCTCGGCAGGACTGAGCGAGAAAAAAAGTGGAGGCGTAAGTGTGTGTATGAGTTTTAAGAGATGCGGGAAAGTCTTCGATGTGTTTCGAAGGAGCGAAGGGACACGCCCTCGTGATTTTACGATACAGTTTTTCACTTGGCAGGGTTTGTACGTATGCGTCTACGAGGTTCGGCGCTGCAAGACGAGTTACTTAAGAGTTACGAATTGCCTCGCGTAGGAAAAAGGTAGTGTACTGTAATCCAAATGTAGTAAACGAAGTGATTGTATAATTACGTGCTCTTATTAAACAATATTATTTAACTTAATTTGATAGAGCAGCCATCATTGTTCTATCTATAATTTTTGCAAACATACAAATATATCTTGGAATCTGCAATCTAAAATTTGATCAGACTATCGCCAGTTGAATAGCGAGGAGGATTGAATTACTTGAAAAAAATCAAGTTATTCGAAAAAATCAAGGGATTAGATCATCAGAATGCTTTTTAATCTTATATTTTAATGTTTAATTATGATTGTTTTGTTTATTTTTGCAAAAGAATGAATAATAGAATACAGTAAACTTTATTATATATTTATTAAATCAGTTTTAGCCAAGTTAATGAAAACGTTGAAGTCTTAAAAGTAATATTTCAACAATCTTTTATTTTGACACACTGTCCATGTTTATTCGTGGCATAGCCTCCAGGTCCACAAATACATTTTGGACACTCCCAACATTCCTTGAACAAAAATGCAGTAATTATCGTACTAAGAATATATATATGATTGATAGAATAATATACTATTCTAGGTATTTTACTTACATATTCTTGACAAGTTGATCCATTACATCTGGGTGGACATTTTGGACCGCAATCTAGAAGAGTTGTATTTCTGATACAATTAATAAGGGGACACTCTTTCTCCCCTAGTGTTTCTATAAATAAAATTTAAGAATTTTAATAAATTCAAACAGTTTTATGAAAATAATACAGCAGATGAATGTTCATTGGTTAAATTAATAAATTAATTATTATTTTACTTTTTACTTCTTAGTATGTTCTTTGAAGTTTTACCTCAATCTTTTATGTAAAAGCGATATCGGATTAGAAGTAAAAAACAAATAAAAAGAATGAATCTTTAACATAAAGATTGAAATAATATTAATTACTTACAAAACTATACATACTATATATAAGAAACTACAATAACAGACTAATGCTATTTTATTATAGAAACCCTATTTGTGTGGATACTTACGTATAATATTGACGCTGAAGAACAGCATTAAAGAGAGTACGACAATTTTACTCATTTTACTTTCGTTTTTTGAAGACGACTAACTTGAGACAAGGAAAAGCGAACTTTTATAGCGATTTACAAAGCTTTAAGTAAATTTACTTCCATTTTATTCTGGGAAGATAACATATTTTATTTCTTTCTTTGTACAATAATCATTTTTATATTTACGAAAACTCGATTTTTTATTTTGAGATTGTATTTTTTTCTGTAATATTACTTTTCTTACGGATTTTTCAAAATACATATATGAGCAATCAATATTATTATAATTGTACAAAAATTTGGATGCATTTGTTGTTAATTAGAATAAATATAAGTATATTTATTATGCAGTACTATGGTAGTACATTATTATACATCTGATAAAGGTTACATATTTTTAAAGTCTAGAATGACACATAAATTTCAAATGAGTTTAGTACATAGATTATACTTATATATTAATTATTTATTAATTTGTTTAGTTTTAACAATCGTTTCTGAAATAAAAAAAGTCGGATGTGTGAATCTTTGAACAGCTTAAAATTTATTCTCTAGATCTTAATACTTTCGTATTTAAACTAAAGGATGGAACATTGATCAACAATAATAAAATACACATAAATTTTGCAATGTTTTTGCAAAAAATAAAATTATTAATTACAAGCTGTAAAAGTCACCAGGCCATCCAAAGTCACCGTGGCATGCCAACACATCTTGATAAAATTTCGAAATTTATTTGTATCAGACTGACAAACTTATCATCAGCGAATAAATTTACCCTCGATCTCGATAAGACCTCAAAAAGCTCATCTCTCCTCAGAAGAAAAAAACCAGCCACGACGTAAGCATCTCTCGCCTACAGTCGATTTACGCACACATCCATTGTCTATCGATCCAGCCTTAGCAAAGCAAACTCTCCGCCCGCGGCTGCACTGCTCACCTTCATCTCATCGCTGAAAGTATACGGCGGCCGTTATAAAACGGCGTTATTTCGCGCTCGCGCGACAGCGGATCGCCCGCGGCCTCGCCGCTATCGCGTTACTAAGCAAACTAGCCGCTGCTCCTGAAAACCAATAGGCGTAGAACTCGCCTTGGCGATGCGCGCGGCAACGTGTCATTATCCCACCAGCCAAAAGAGGAGAGCGCGCTAAGGTATATACGCATCGATAAGGGAGGTGTTGAGAAGGCAGATCGACGATAGGGACACGAGGCTTGATTGCGAGGTGTGAACGCGCACAGGTGCCCTGCGTCTTGTGTATTTATACGCATTGTGCGCCTTTTAAATATAGGTCTGGAGCGAGCCGGCGGATCGAGAACAGTAGGCGGATGTATGTGTTTAATGCACCACGGACGATTTTTGCCTTTTTGCCTACGGCTGTGCAGACGCGCCACAAATCAAATCGAGACGTGGGCGACCTTCGGATTCTGGATTTTAAGAGGCGTCGGGGGATGGGGAGAGTTAATTGTTCTTGGATCTAATAGCTATTGTGAATCGCGTTCGGTGATTTATTAGGTTTTTTATTATATTTCATGTAAATGGTTTTTTCTTTTAAATTTACAAAGTATTATTTCGTTGAAAATTCTGTAGATATTTTTGCATGGAAGTTTTAGCAGTGATTGCGTAAAGACGTAATATTTGCTTCAAAATTATAAACCTGTATGATTACGCACTGTTTGCTTCGCAATCTCAAAATGAAAAAGCAATTTCCGCGAGAGATCGATACTCTTCCATGAATTTTCAAAATACACACACGCACACAGCCGAAACTACCATTCTCGAGACCTTGAAATCGCGTTCCAACCATCTCATCTCAAACCTTCTTTTTTACTATCATACACACACTAGAAAAAGAAGCAGCCGAATCTCAGCGAGCTGCTGCCGCTTGCAGCAGCGGAAGAAGGGACCGAAAGGAGAGTGACGAAATCGCCACCCCAGCGACAGTCTGCCCTTCAATCATCTCCCCGTAGCCGTCGCGCGCGACTCCGTGATTTCGAGGAGCCGAGTTCGCGCTTGGCTCTCATCGGTTCATTACCGAGCCTGCCGGATTCCCCTCACGTACCACGGCAGCAGCAGATCTCTCACATCCACAAGGCACCTGTGGCCTATACGTGAGTCTGGGAATATGAGCGCGTTTTTGCCAAGCCCGCGTGGAATCGAGCCGCGGGGCCCTTTTCTAAAACCAACACGTAATTATCTCCGGCGTCGCCTGTTATTTCGGCAATTTTCGCCGGCCAGGGAGATGATGCCGCTGTGCTGCTGCTGCGATCGCTGCGGATATCGCGCCTCTCTCTCTCACCTGCCGTGTGAGACGAGCCGGCTTTTTCTTGTTTTCATTTAAATTGAGAATTATAAAAATGATGCTTCGACTTCCGAGCGCGATCTGTGCGAGAATATTTCGCCGATATTTTTCAGCCCAGCAGGGAGATTCGCGCTGACGCTAAATGCCGGCCTTATGCGCGCCTTGGATACACAAGCCGTTCCAGCTTAATGGCGGCCACTTTTTCATCCCGGGGACCAGCCGAGAGCGCTGATAAAATGTTTTATATCTTCAAACAAATACTCGTGTTTTTCCTTTTTTTCAGAGCGCGCTTTTTAAGCGTGAGGTGCATTTTTATTCAAATAAGCCGTGTATTTATCCGTGTATGTTTTCTGACGAAAATTTCGGCTTTTAAATAAATTTTATCTTTGATCGTTTTTTTTTTTTTTTAAGATTGCTCTTATAATTTCAAGTTGTGTCATCTTCCACGAGAAAAGCAAACAAAAATGATCGATCGACCGTGGACAGATTCAGGTTAACTCATTATGATAATGAAAGAAATTTTCTAAAATCATAGGTCCCCGCAGCCTCCTAATTTGTTCCAATTAGCCTAGCCTAGATCAAGCCCTAACATATTTTTCAGCCGAAAAACAAACACACTTCGCGAAAGCCGTCCCTGAATCAAATTAAAAAATTATATAAAAAAAAATACCCATCCCTCTTTTCTGATTATACAAAGCCTCCTACATCCAGGTATACAGTTACATATACAAGAGTCCGGCTTATTGTTTCTCCGAGCCGCAGAATTTCTGCCAGAGCGCGTCTCTAACCGAATCCCTATTTCTCGCACGTTCATAACCGGCCCGCAGGTACAGGCAGATATAACCGCGCGCTGGCAGAAGAGCGAGACGACGACAGGCTTACACCCAATATTTACATGGCAGGTGATATCAATTACCGAGTCCGAGAGGCGCCGCGAGCCAATTTGCTCGATTCTCGCCTCTCTCGTATCCGCACTCGTTTAGCAGCGTTCGCTTCTTGCATTTTCGCTTCGGCCAGTAGAGTGATACTCGCGGATATTAGTATCGCAAGAGAGAAGAGAATAGCCAGAGCGAGGAATATCGAGTTTACGGTAAAGCGAAATCGCCGATTGCCTTCTGCGAAGCTGTGCTCCTCGTAAAGTCGGCCGATATTTGCGCGCGCGCGCACTGGGTGGATATAGGCTGGATTGGCGCAGTGCGGAGCATTACAAAGTCAAATTGCAGAAGATGAAGGAAAAATATGGAGCTTTAGTTTACGATTATTGTCTTTTCGGCTGAAGATTACCGGGGAATTTTTCGAGAGGAAGAGCTGCAGCTCGCTGGATATTTGAGCAAATATAAGATTGCGTGTATTATAAGCGCTGGTTACGACAGCGTACAGTAACACGAGAAAATTGGATCTTATTTGTGCTTATTTATAGGTTCACTGACGTCCCGAAAAAAATTTGTTTTGCTACATACAATTAAACAATTTACTTCGTGTATTATAACTGTATAGCAAACTGTAATAAAATAATGTTTAAGATTCATATGTTTTTGTTCAAAAATGTTTGGAAATTTATTTAATATTAAATTATGCTGGGCGAAAATGAATATGTAGCTTATTTACTAAATAAATTCACGATTACATTTAGGATTGATAAATAGCTATTTAACTCAGAATTTCTTAAATTCATAGGTACTAAATATTTTTAACCCTTTGATTCCCACTGTGACACATGGACGAATAGAATTATGATATAAATTCTATTTTTGTAGAGAAATAATTAAAGATACTAAATACGATATACAAGATATTTTCACAAAAATTAAAAATAATAATAATAATATACAAATTACAAAAAATATAATTTGTTTTAAAAAATACACATAATAATAAGGGTAACTATAATATTAAATTGTTGCTATTTTATCATAGTAAAGTTATTTAGTCGATACTGACGTATAATATTAACACTGAAGAACAGCAACAAGAACAGAGTAACAATTTTATATTTCTGTTTTATCTTTTAAAGACGACTAACTTGAAACAAGGAAATACAAACTTTTATAACGATGCAAAGCTTTAAGTAAATTTGCTTTGGTTTCACGCTTGAAAGATAATGGCCTTTGACCTTTCCTTGTTGTTAATATTTACATAAATTTTATATAAGATACATATTATAATGAATTGATTAAAAATATATTTTTCCTTTTCATCATAAAATTAATATTTTTGATAAAACTTTTCACAGAATTCTTACTTTGTGGTCTGTGACTCCATAGTTGGAAAGCCCGTGAAAACGTCTTTGTATTTTAAAAAAATCGAATTGCATAAGATTTACGTAATTTGTTTTCAAAAAATCAGTTGAAGGGACTGTTAAAAAAATTATGTATTTGAAAAGCTTACGTAAACTTATCATTTATTTATTAAGTTACTTTTTAAACTAATTATGATTGTAAATATATAATCTTTGTGAAAACTGAAAACAATTATTGATATTAGTATAATTATATACCATTTAAAGATCGAGTAGGTCCAGTCAGTAAAAATTTCTCCCAAACCGTTCAAACATATTCGAGAAAGCTTTAAATTAATTTCACTCGGTGCACGGGCAGTCAAATAAAACCAGCATCTCGAAAACCCACATTACCAGGAGCGCTCGAATTTTAGTCACGCGCGCGCAAGTACACGGCTCATAAACAGCAGCGCAGTCCGCATCCGGCAATCACGCTTTCAAAAATATTTGTAAACCAAATTCGCGCGAATCATTTAACGGCTCCGAGGCAGGCTCTCGCTCTCGCAGCCCTCTAAATAAAACCAAAAGAGACAGCAACTCGCGCCCAACGCATCCGCATTGCGCTTACACACACACACACACACCAAAGCTGGTGCAGCCTTTTTCTCGCTGCGGCGGGCGTGACGAGCTCGCGCGCTGGTCCCGTCGTCGCAGGTGATGCTCAGCGGCACTGACACGCTAAGTACCGTGATGTTCGACGGGCAAAAACAAATAATAACCCGGCGGGCGCGCGCGCGCCCAAGCCCCCAATCTTATTTCACGTCGCGCGCGAGCGAGGGGCTATCGCAATTTTCGAAAATGCTTGTCTCATCACCGATTCCCCCCTTTCTTCGGGCCTCGTGTGTCCTTCCCACCCTCCGAGGCTGCAGAGAAAGAGGAAGCATAGATTACAGGGCGCGCGGCTGCCGTCGTATTACGGTGTTGGTTTTCGAGCCTTTTGTGTTAAAAAGACACGTGTAATCATCGTCCGGACGCTGCTCCTCTCTCGCTCCTCCGGGGCGCGCTCGAAAAAACGGGCCCGGCATCTCTGCGAATAAAAATCGAGAAGAGAGGATGCGCGCTTATATAGCGTACAGGGGAAGGGGAACAGCCCCGAGGGGGAATTTTATGCCCGCGCGTGGCCGATTCTGCATACATGCGCACAAGGTGGCGCGCAGCAGGTTTTTTAACTTCGCGAGAAGAGGCAGAAGCGCAGTCTACTTTGCATAGGAAGAGCCGCACAGATGTCTCGGGGTGGTCAGCGCGCTGAGTTTTTAAGAGAGAAAATTACTCCGCAGAGCCGAGAGAAAACGCTCGCTGTATGTGTCGCACGTGCGCCTGTATTTGCCGAGCGATGATCGGGTCGATTCGTATGCGCGGCGGCGCGCTCGCGTCCCTCCAGCGAGCGACACACGCACGCTTGACGGCTTCATTCGGCTTTTAAGCGACTTTTTTCACGTCGGCGTTGGCCTTTCGCCCTTTTTTGGAGCGGCTCTTGACGGCTTGTTGTATAGGCGCGCTGCTTGATTATTTTACGCTCGGTGAAGAGAGGAGCGCTGAATGTATATACTGGGAGGTGGGGACAGAGTCGAAACGCGGGCATGCGCGACGTAATTTTCGTAAGCGGCTCGAGTTTTTTGTTGCGGCCGAGTGTGTTTGTTTTTGGAACCTATAATCGCGCAATTTCGGGTTTAAGCTCATGGGAGGAGAGTAGAGTGTGCTTACTTGACTCACCGGTCCGGTTAGTGCTGCACCTGTTATTTGACTTAGCAATAGAGCCCTAACTACGAAATTTTCTGTTAGATAATTTTTGTGAAAATAAAGTTAAACTTTTAATTTGTACATGTACTTTTGAAATATGCAATTTTTTTATATAGAAGAATTGTCTAATAATGTGAAAAATAGTAAAAGATTCTTAAAATCTTGAGTGAATTTTTCAAATACAATATATAAATATATCATCACGTATAATTGTCGTAATAAATTGCATTATGTCAGTAAGCCGAAAGTTGACCAGCCATATTTACGATAACCATACGTCCTCGTCATAAAAAACTCAAATTCCCAACGATAAAATCAGGAGAAATTTATTTCAGCCTCGTTTAGCCCAGCCAGCCAGCGCAGCACATCATTAAAACCTCTCAGAGCGCTCGCGCGAAGCCAGACGACGCTTCCCCCGAAAAATCTCGGAATTCTCTTATTTTCAGAGCGCAGCCTTAGCAGCTCTCAGGCTCGAAAACGAGATTACGTTCGGCGACGGCAAAAAGAAGAAAGTCGCGCCTCCGCGACAGGACCTTCGTCAAATCGTCCTCCTACCGGATTCGTGATCAACCCGTTTACCTGGCTCTCTCGGCCGCTCTCGACGTGTCAACTTCCGTCGCGAATTAACGAGCCTGAGCGCGCGCCTGCGCGCAGGTGCGAACGCGCACGCCCGCATTAACGACGCCTAGTCTCCTTTGCCGCGTGATTTATAACATTTTTTTTCTCCACCTCGAGCGCGAACGTGTGTTTTTGAAAAATGCGCTCGCGTCTATAACTCGTTGTTGGCGCGACGAATCGGGGCGCGCTCTGGGCTGTCGCTGCAAAAACGACGCTAATTCATTTTTGCTGAAAGTGGCGCAGCTGGTGCGCGCGCCGCTCCCAATTATACCGGAGTGACTTTTTCGCACCTCGTCGAGGTCGAGCTCCCTGCCTTTGAGCCAAGGCGCGCGCACCTGCGGAGCCGACGAGCCCAGAAGCTCGCCGAGGCGTCATCACACGCTGATTAAAGACGTATCCCTTGTGTACAGATTCAATCGGGTAAGTACGGTGGAGTGTATTTATGTAATGCTTCTCGAACGTTGAGGTGTTCATTAAGTGGAATATTATTATTACTCGTCAGGAGCTTATCGTTGAGACTTGTCGTTTTAAATCTGATTCGTAAATACAATTTTTGCAGTTCGTAAATGAACGTTTTTTAACGTTAATGAATGTTTTTTGAGGGGTTGTTCACTCCAGGAAACAAT
>JAPYZA010006709.1:0-10810 GCA_030522685.1 Eupelmus azureus
TGTCACTTATTCCTTCATAAAAATGAAATTGAATGAGATAGGGCAATAAGACTTTTTCGTGCTTATTCTAGAGTAGTTTACCTATGAAAATAAGCAATAGAACGAGAATCGATTTTTTCGACCATTTTAATAGTGTTTTATCACCTTAAAGAAAAGAGAAATCTTTAGAATTAAATATGTTAGTTAATAAAATTAGAACATGCATGTGATAAAAATTTTTAAGACAGAGAAAAGACTCGTGGCGCTACAGACGGAGATACCGACAACGTCTTCGTCATCAAATTAAGGAAAACGGGAGACGCCGCGCTGGCCGACCACCACCACCTGCAACCGCTGATAGCAGATGAAGCTGAAAAGTAATAGCTAGCCATCTCGGCCAAGCAGCCTTAAACCAAATGCAACAATCATGATGTTCCCATCCTGGAAAATTCAAAATCTCCAAAATAAACTACATGAAAAGGAACTGAAACACGTAAGAAGATGCAAGAAATTGGCCAAAGCCCTGCAATCGAGGAGAAAATTAACGCCTTGGAACGGAAGTAAAGAAAAGAGACCATCGAAATCACCCTGCAAGAGAACAATCATTGGACTTGCTCAAGCCACGAAGAGGGACCCTGAGTGGTAGATGCTACATCAAATACTGGCGAAAGAATGATAGGAAGCCATGAATCCGATTCAAAGATTGCCACGAATAGAGATGTAAAATATGTAGCAGAAATGAATGTAGCTGCATGTATGATTAATCCACTTTGAGTACCCAATCTTCAGCATACCCCTAGAATAGAATGAACTGTGACCCTAAACTTATATACTAAGTCTCATAGAATTATAATTTATAATAAATATATCCGTAATAATAATAATAAAATAATAAGAATAACAACAATAAAAAAAAGAAAAAACAACAACAAACACAAAAACAAAAAACAAATAAAACACGAAATACAATAGGGAATGGTTTAAAGCCGCTTCCGCGTCGACGTGCTCAACTATCTAGGTGACGAGTCAAGCGTGGCGAGGGAGGCATCATGTGGAAGGTGAATGCACGGACAAATATATTCGAAATATAAATAAAAAAATGGGCTAGTACCAAATATGTTTAGGAATAACTTAAGTGCATTAAGGAAATAATAAAAGGGATTTAACCCACATAAGCTGCCACTAATGTAAAGGAATAATATTTAACGAAGACTAAGGAATTTCAACGAACAAACGTTTTACCAACAAGGTTGGAGCCTGACGCGCGATAAGAATATATCCCATAACAGCCGCGGGAGCCTCCAGAGAAACTGGAAGCCTTAAAAATTAAAACTCCAACAAATGATAAGAAGCGCGACTGCAAGAGCGGTAGCTATAGGCCTGAGGCCGGGTAACCATTGCAATATTATTACTACTTTCGTGCATAGCTATCCAAACCTTAAATTGTACATGCCTTTTAAAATTTTCTTATATCTACAGTTAACAATTAAAATAACAGAATAAAAATTACGGCGGATCATTATCACTTTTACACACGTGACACTATCACAAGGGAATGAGTAAATTTCAATTTAAGGAACCTTAGTTTAGCCATTAGAATAGTTATCGATAATAAATTTATAATAAATGATTAAGTTCTTAGGGCAGAAGTATTCTGGTAATATTACTTTAATTATCATTTTATTTTTATATGCTGTGGTAAATCATACCTCATGTGGTCTAATAGAAATTTCAAAAGACTTTTATAGTAAATGCTATTGTCACTATTTTACTTCTAACATGGATTTTTTTAGAAATTGCGTACTGTATATTTTCTATTAAACTAATACCTGTCTCGAAAGAGGCATGCAAATTTATTACTGGTTCCGGCTGTGAGACAGTACAAAAGAGCCTTTATAAAATATTCGGTTGCTTATTTTGAGACAACCTGATCGAAAGCATACCTTAAATATAGCCTTATTTTATATTTAAATTAATAATATTTCTATATTAACAAATATTAATACACTAACCTAACCCGCAAATGAAATATTTTGCTTAGAAATAAATATAAAAATATTTTTTTATATTCGGGATAGATTTATTCCTGTCATAAAAATTGTAATTAATTATGTCTCATAATAGGGATATATTTTGGGTCAGGGGTGCACACTGAAAATCTCTTTATATACGATTCGTAAAAGATGATCCTGTTAAAAGACTTCCCATTTTTGGCTTATAGAACTCTTCACAATAAATAACGTAATATATCGTTACTTAACAAGTGATTCTTATTTTGAATATAAAATAACAATAAAAAAATCATCGCGAACCCAAAATAAATTCAATAAGTTTAGGGATTCTTAAACTTGTATTTTAATAAAGATACAATTTCAATTACAAAGATATATTTTTATTATTTAATGTTTTGCATTGAGGAAATTTTACAGTCTAATATAAAATATTTTTGGTGTAGTAGCCAGAGTTTTATAATTACTGAAACTAGTGTTACGCACATATAATCAAACATATTTTACAATAAGACAACTTCACACCATTATACCCGAAAAATAACCATTGTCTTGAAAACCTTCAATCTGAAGCACATACTTTCTTACAACAACGTCATGGATAAGGAATGGAGATTGTCTGGCATGAAGAAACGAGTTACTTAATTATTGCCATAGTAATATTAAACAATCTTTATAAAAAAAAATTATTATGACCATTCTTTTAATAATCATTTCTAATTATCAATCTGTAATCATAACATCGCATGAAATTGGGTTTATTAGATATGCTTGACAGTTATTATAAATGGAATAAAAAAATGAAAATGAAGGCCTTTGGACGGTTGTAAATGTATTGGATCTTGAGTTTTTATAAACTATTAATTTCATAAATTATAAAATTATTACACACAATCTGCAAACGCAGGTTGTGTAGAAAATATAACCTTTTATTTTTTTTCCTTCCTTGAGGTATCAACACCAGGCTACGTCCTCATCTGATTGATCAATAGATATAACTAAGCATGAGCTATACAATATAAGTAGATGGCTCTCTTCTTACATAATAGCTCTCTTCTTTACTTTCTATTCTTGGACTTTTAAATTAAATAGTATTTTCATAAATCATCTTAATATATTCCAAATATTCTTTTATCCACTAGGTTCATTCTTATCACTGTATATATCCTCTTCATATGGTAATTAATATCTTTTCTTCTATTTCCGAATTTAACTAAATTTCCTTTAACTCTTCTTTTCTCAATTGATATTATTTGTATTATGTTATTATATTCTATTCCTCCCCTTCCCAATGTAAACTTGGAAACCTTTAACAAAAACTATTACATATAACTAAACAATTATTTTACTGAGTAATATAAAGAAAATTATCCTAAAAATTACCTTCATACTACACTTGTTGAATATTTTACAAATATCTGTCCCTATTCCTATACCCTTTTTATTTAGAAAATTAACTAATGCATCTCTATAGTTATAAAACAATGGACAATACCATATTAAATGCTCAATAGACTGAACTTGTTCGAATTCACTTCTATTATTTTCAACTGAGTTCATCCTACATAAGTGATGTTAAGTCCTCACATGACCGCTCTTGATTCTATTTATCATAGTTATTCTCTTTCTATCAATCATCTGATCAAAAAACCAAGTCCTGGTACAAAAATCATCATTAAGGTCTACATACTTAACATCTTTCCTACCTCTTTGGTAGTCGTAGTTTCTTACACAGAGATTCATCCTACTTATAGACTTCTTATCAATGCCACTAAAGAATTCAGAACATTCACAAAAATCATAATCTAAGTCTTCTTTCGAAATTGATTCTTTGGCTAATCTACCCACCATTTCATTACCTTTACTTCCAATATGACTACGAACCCACATCAGATGAACTCTTATATCTAAATTCTTAAACTTAAATAGTAATAAAATAATTTCTCTTACTACAGAATTAATATTAGATCTAATGCCTAACTTATCTCGGTTCAACAATAAACTCTGAGAATCAGTACAAATAAGGATATTTCTAAATCTTTGTTCATCAACATAATCTAATGCTTTCTTTAAAGCAAGAGCTTCCGCATACAATACATACTTCTTCATAAGGTTTATTCGGATTAAGAGATTCACAAAATTTTTCAAAACCATTATCTCTTTCTTTTCCCAATTCATAATTAGTCTCTTTAGCACTATTCATATACAAATCAAAATATTCCAATGATGCATTCTGTAAAAAGGTTCTTAAAGCTTTCCTACTTTTATCAACCAACATAGAACAGTTATCATTCCACCATTTAGCTCCTCTTTGTTTCTTTCTGACGGGTACTCCTTCTTCTGGTACCTTAGCCTTCGACAACTTCAATCCATCATAAATGACTTCAATGAATTGTCCATATCTTTCATCCATGTTATCAACATTTATCTCCAAATCAAATTCAAAATTTTTAGAAACATATTCACCAAATTCATACCAATCAACTTTATTAACCTTGATTTTTCTAAAACTTCTTTGAAAACACAACCCTTCCTCCACCAACTCTATGATCAGAGGAATATGGTCACTCGTACCACATGAATCCAAAAAACTCCATTCCACTTTAAATACTATATCCGAAGACACCAAAGTGATATCCGGAGAACTCAGCCTACCTCTTTCTTGACCCTTAAAAATTCTAGTACGGCTGTCCAATTTGTTTACAATATTCAAATCATAATTAGTTATTATTTCAGAAATAATATTGCCTCTGCTATTTACTAATAAACTTCCCCAAGCCTCACTGTGAGCATTGAAGTCACCTGTGAGAATCAAATTCTTTAAATGAACTGTAGAGTTAAATAAAGAAACCGCATCTCTTCTATTGAAGGCAATATTTGTAAGAATATATATATATACATCAAATTATAGACTAAACTCCTCTTATAAAATTTGCAAGCAATACATTCTACGCATTAAGAAACCTGATCCAAAATCACAGTGGGATACTGAATGTTATTTCTGATATACGTCACCATTTCACCTCCAATGCTATTGCGAGCGACCTCGTGGATTTTATTTTGTTTGACGTCTGTAAGCGCATAGATATATAATCACTAAATAGATATTAGAGTTATATATTATTCTATGTGCTTTTCATAATTCATGGGAAAAGTCACTTCAGCTAAGAGCACGCCCCAACCGATCCGGTAGGTGGCGCCCTCAAATTACGATCGCATATAACTTATTAATATAACAAAACCCTTACGCCAAATAAGATTAAATAGATACTTTCAAAGTATATATTGGCCAAAAGAACAAATATATATGATTAATAATTAGAATTAGATTACCATTAGAAAATTTAAACACCGTCTATCTGTACTTTTACACCTTAGGAATCAAAGATCATTTCAGCTAAGAGCACGCCCCAAACGACCCGGTAGGTGGCGCCCTTAGGTTACGACAGCATATAATTTATTAATATAACAAAATCCTTACTCTCATTGTAATTTGCTGTACTCTCCTTCTTCCGCGGACGCGAAAAATTTATTTTTCTCATTTTTCATGTGTGCATACAAATTTAAATTGGCACATTCAATACTTCGTGCGACCTCATGACGTCACAATTTTTACAAATATCTTTTTCTATCGCGCTGTGCATGCGCAAAGAAATTTTTAAGTAAAACCGTATCCGAGTCATAAATTTTCACATCGGACGCAAGCATGCTAATTTTTCGCAAAAACAGTCTGAATTTATTTGCGCCTTATTATAGCACACGCAGCCATTTGCGCGATTAGTGCTCGGTGCACTCAGCATTTGCTACGCTTCTCGCCGCCAACGTTTCGTTTGCAACATATATTGGGCACGCGTCGCGATTTGCCCGGCGCACGAAAATCTTCAATCGTGGTTTCTTGCCATTAAATCATTTGCGTGAACGTAAAATGGCGGATTTTTTAACTTTCCGGATTTGCACTACACGATAAACGGTCGCAACGAAAGATTTTCTCTATAAATTCGCATTCCACTATTTTCTTCGCCGCATAAGTTGTAAGAAAACTTATTTCTCAAATCTTAAGTATAATTTTATGACAATTATACTATCAGCGGCAGTCATATTCAACCGCGGCGTTAAATTTTAAACTGCCGCCCGGTATTTCGCGTACAGCAGATCCTCGGGCAAACAAATATATTGTTAAGCAATAAATTAATGTCGCGGAGCAAATGTACATACGCAAGATCGTTAATCACCTCGAGAACGTCGACACGGAAGAATTAAGCGTTGCGGAGTGCGAGGAATCGACTCTCTCAGTGCGAATTCTAATTTCTAATAATTTTTCTCTTTTTTTAAATATTATTCTCTGTCTGGTGGCTCTTTGGCCTCGGCTAGCGTGCTGTGTTTGTGTTTGAAGATTCACAGGAATTTAAATCGGCTCACACGTACTCGTTGGTGATGGGGCGGAGACACCACCGGAAATAGAGTCTTCTCTTTTATTAATTTAAATTCAATATGTTGTAAATTAAAGCACTGGGAGAGCCGACTTTATGCCAAATTTTTCTATTTCTATAATTATTGCGCTGCGCTCTCTGGAATAATCTCACGCGCCATCCGCGAATCGTGCTCATCGCGTCAATCTCTTATTTCTAGAAAATTATTAAATTATTTTATATCATGCGACATCTCGATTCATCATAATTTATAATTGTACCATTTATTTATTAATTGTATTTTATTTATATATATATATATATATATATATATATATATATATATATATGTATAACTTAATATTAATTAATACTGGAATTTGTAAACTGTAAGACTGCAACTGTAAATTATAAATGTAATTCCCAATATTGTAATACTCAAGCTGTGATATTAATAGCATTCTAAGATGTTAGCAATAAAAAGAAAAAACGTACCGGGAAGTGTTGTAGGGACACGCCTTACCGTCTTAGCAGTTGGCGCTTTTAGCGCACACACACATGCATCAGCGTACATGCGAACGCCTCTGCACAGGCGTGCCACAAGAAGAGAACAGAGCGGCTCATCGCTCGCACATTGTACAGTCAGTCTAGCTCCGACGTCTGCTGCGCATAGTCGCACAGCTGACTCAATAAAGCAACTCTACATTAACTCTCTCTGCCTTCTCATTCTAGAAATCCCTCAACTATCCGTGGGGCAAATCCCCACAATACCTTTATGAACCAACAGCCACTCCAGCTAAGAGCGCACCCCAACCGATTTGATAGATGGCGCCCTTTAAATTACAGATCTCAAACGAATTATTAAAATAATAAATTGTTATATTCATAAATTAATATATTTTAAGTTAACAGAAATCACATTACCTAAGTGGGATATAAAATTCAGGAAGCCAAAAATATTTGTCAAAATCTTTTTCTAAAAACCTGCACCTAAGAGCGTATAAAATTCTTAAATTACAGGTTAAATAGGGCCTGCTTGCCAAATTTCAGGTCCCTATGATCAAAACTCTAAGAGCTATTAGCTAAACAAAAAGTAAATATACGTAAAAATAGCACAGAAATCAGTGCATTAAAAATATTTATCAGAAATTCACCCAGACATATTGAACAAAAACTGATAGTAAATCCTTTATTTACAAGTCAAATAGGACTTCTGTACCAAATTTCAAGTCTTTATATAGAAAACTTTAGAAATTAGAAGCAAAAAACAAAATTGCATTTACATAATATATTCGAAAATTAGCACTAAAATCAGTGCACTAAAAAAATATTTCTTAGAAATTCACCCAGACTTATTAAACAAAAACTGATGGTAAATCCTTTATCTATAAGTCAAACAGGACTCCTGCACCAAATTTCAATTCTATATATAGAAAACTTTAGAAGTTAGAAGCGAAAACAAAAATTCCATATATAGCATGTTATACGAAAATTAACACAAAAATTAGTGTACAAGAAATATTTTCCAAAATCTTACCCAGAATAGTAACACTAAAGTTGATTATATATTCTTTTTTTGTGAGCTAAATGGGATTTCTAAGCTGAAGCCCAGCTTTCTATCTACTAAAAATTAGCAGTTAGAGGCAAATACAAATACTTCAATAAAAAACCCCTTATGTGGTTAAAAACTGAAAGAACCAAAAATCAGTTTTGACCACTTCCACCATACCTGGGAAGCTAGAATAATTCATGAATATCCAGGAAAGCTAAAGAAAATTAATGCAAGCTACTACGAACCGCTGGCTAAATCTTCCCTTTCTTAGAAAAATTAAAAGCCGTTTCGGGAATGAGTTCGAAACCATGGGAATCGAACTTCGAAACTTTATTTTATAGAGCATGCTAATGAATATTCTTAATAGAGTCATATTATGCCTTCAATTAGATATTCAAGAATTGTTGAACTGCAATCTTTGTTTGTTAATTTAATTATTAAACGATTTAATTAATTCTTATAATTTGCAAATATGCCATATTCAATATAACTAAAGGATAAAAACTGTCTCCCTTTATTGCTAAACTATTAATTAGAATTTAAATTACAAATAATCCATAATATTAGCTAAAACAGGTTAACGATGAACAGAAAAATGAGAATTCTACAAAATAAATCAAATTGTGGCATCTAGTTTTATTGTGGCATCTGCATAATCGTATAAATATAGCAATGGTCATCTAAATATAACGCAAATCATACACATGCAAGAGACAGTCGTAAAGGTGGGCCCTACTCTTCGTCTGTACACCTGGTAGCTAGTAAGGGTCAGCATGACGCATCGAGCGAGGGAGAAGAGCCAGGCGGCGCCTACTCTGAAAGAGACACTAAATGCCATCAGCAAAGTGACACGCTTGACTTTTATGACCGTTTAGGCCGAGCACAGGAGCAGCACATTGGGAAGTGATGCGAGGGTGTATCCGCAAAACCACTCATGCGTAATTGTTAAATTTTGTTAAGGATTTTTCCTTCTTTTTATGATTGAATGGTCAATTGATCCCTTTGTACAAATGTTTCTTCCAATTCTAGGAAAATCTCCTTTTGGTAGGGTGTGCGTCAGGGTGGGTTTTTCTAGCATCTTGAGCTAGTATATAAGGGCGGATGCGCGGCAGCAAATTGCCATTCGCCTAATCTCAGTTGCCTAGGACGTTACGCTGACACTTGTAATCGCGACTTACGACGCTCTGTCAATATTCAACGAACTTGTAACTTGTAAAATTCGCCCGCAACTACCGACTAGTTGAGATTTGCCAGTCAGCGTAACTTTGTACTAGAACGGAACCGCGCGCTATAATTATTAATACTTGTAATTATTGGATGAAATTGGAATATACAATTCATTATTACATCTGAATAAATGACAAAACTACTTTCTTTAAATCGCCTGGTTTGTGTACATTTTTCTGACTAATCACCTGCAACCTCCTTGGCACGACTCCTGGCATCCCCTGCTGTGTAAAAGGTTAGTACGCATTCTTAGTTACCTGTATTCCCGCATTTTCTAAGTTCAAAATCGCGTTCAAAACAAGAAAATCTAAAACGACTTGTTACGCAACCCGCGACCGCAATTAAGGCGTAACATTATTATGAAAAATCCTTGAATTTCTATAGGTTACTTCAGCATTAAGTAAGATATAAATATTTTAAATCAAACTATTAATAAGTGGAAATAATAAATCAATCTATTTATATAATCAATAGAATGTATAAAGCAACATTTTTTACGTAAAAATAATTTTCACCAACAAAAAAGTATGAAAAAAAAAATTATAAAAATAAATAATGGTTTCAAATAAAATTAACGTTTAAATACAATTAAAACATTGAAATAAAGCGATATTATTTCACTAGCAATAATTATAAACTTAGGCAGATAGGTTATGCAAGTTTTTATCTATTTTTGGTATGGAAAGTATTGGGTTAATGGATAAGGTCTTTAGGAATATCTTTCAATATCATTAACTCTGGAGATATGGGTTCAAATTCTCTTACTTAATTTTTATTCCTTGTATTTTTTTAATTTAGGTATAAAGGAGATGCTTCATATTAAGTTATTATGTACTTAATTCTGTTGTAATTCAATAAAATTTGTGTAACAAAATTATATCAATGAGATAATACATAATAAGAAGAAATCTTGTGACTACTTTGAGGATAATTATGGAACGGATATTCGTTACTTGATTTAGCAATTAAAAAAAAGAATACCTTTTGACTTTCAGAAAGAAAAGAATTTATAAAGAATTTATAAAACAAAAAAGAGTTCTTTTTACTTATTGGAAATGTAAAAGAAAAAAAATTAGAACACGTAAAAATTCACTATGTACTATAATATTATAATAAAAAAAATAGTTTACACAATATTTTTACAAATAATATATATATATATATATATATATATATATATGTTAGATTAACTCCTCCAATTCAGCCACATCCAGCGGCCAAGGTGAGACCCAGGGAACAAGGGTCCAGGACCCAGCATTCTCCAGCCGCATCAGACCTGGCGACTCATCAATGGGCCCCAGGCAAATGTCGCAATCCCCGGGCTCCTCACAGTCCCATGACTCCCTATGGCACGTCATCCAGACTCCCTCGAAGTCAAACTCCTCAAGCTCCAGGGCTTCCTTAAAAGCCTCGGCGGTCATCTTGCGATAGCAAAACTAAAAACAGATCATGAGAAGGTAATATAATGTGATGAACTTATTACGTTCATCCCAAGAAGTATTTCAAGAGCAGCAACACACATAGAAATTGATAAAGAGAAACGGTTCGAGTTCTTAGGCTGACGGTCACCCCATGGGAAGACGAGTGTTTTTCCAGAAAACTCGAGACGCAAGTACACACACGAGGATCAGCGA
>JAPYZA010006710.1:0-10807 GCA_030522685.1 Eupelmus azureus
GGACTACAATTAGCCACACATAAGACTGAGTTGTTATACTTAACTAGACGACGCATAGAAACGACGATGCCTATGATGGCGGGGGCATCCCGTGTGCGAACTGGGGGAACGGCCAAGTATCTAGGGGTAACCCTGAATACGAGGATGTCCTTCTGGCCGCACATTCGGGACGCTGCTGAAAGAGCAGCTGTCAAAACGGTTGCCCATGCCCGCCTCATGGCGAATACAAAAGGACCGAGATCAACCACACGTAGACTACTGATGGCTGTGACTCACTCGGTGATTCCGTACGGGGCCGAGATATGGGGAGGCGCGGTTCGCGTGAAAAAGTACCGCAAAGCGATAGCTGCGGTACCAAGAAGGGGGGCGCTGCGGATCGCGTCCGCGTACCGCACCGTCTCTGAAGCGGCGGTGCTCGTGATTGCCGGAGTTGTCCCCGTGGACCTGCTAGCTCTCGAGCGACGCAGGATCTATGAGACTAGCGGAGAAAAAGGGACGACAAGGGCCGCCACAGAGGCGCGGACAGAGACACTCGATAGTTGGCAGCCCGATGGACAGACAGTGAGGAAGATAGATGGACGAGACGCTTAATCAAGGACGTCAGAGAGTGAGAATATCATAAAGTTTAGACATAAGGTACTTATGGATACAATTATTAGGCTTAAACTATAACTGTGGAAATTCCCGAATTTTATAGTATGTGTTAAAGTTTCCTACATATTTTCAGAAAAGCATCTAATACACAAGTTTCCTTTTAAAGATATGTGATAAAAAGTTATTACTTTAAAAAGTATATATAAAATTTTCGTTTAATATTTTTCTATATTTTCCAAATACGAATTTGGCTTTAAAAATTAGAAAGCTTGCTATTTCTCAATAATTATGTTGCAATTATAATAAAAATGAAAATCGCCACAGAAGTATCCATGAAGTAAATGTGAAATTGAAAATAATTGTTATAAAAAAATGTTGTTTTTAGTAACAATCATTTTTTTTAGGATTATTTACTTTTTAATACATTTTATGTAATTTTGCTTAGAAAAACTAATATAAATTGTATAAATCACATTTATAAAAATGATTGAAAATGTAGATTAGATGATGAAAAAATTTTGTGACTTTTTTAAAATTAATTTTACATTTGCGAGCGGCGGTGGCTCATGGGTAAGGGCTCGGCCTTCTGAACAGAAGGTTCCGGTTCGAATCCTGACTGGGTACCTCTGACTTTTTTGTCGCAAGAAAGAATTGTTTATGTGCCTCTACCGCGGTTCTGATGGTTCGGATTCCATCTAAAACTATAGGGCTAGTTAAGATGCGTATGCGTTTCATCGCTCAAATGGGTGTATGGGAGGTACTAGGTTCCGGTGCGCCTATTTAGGGACATGAGATACACACTCTAACAAAAACCGCGTGCCACGTGAACTAACCACACCCGACACACACACACACAAAACTGACACTGACGGTCAACGTCCGAAACACGGTGTGAGAATTCACCCTGGCGCACGACGGAGACGTCTTTAATACAAAAATACACTAGTGACGGACGGGCACGTTACAACTGATAATACGGTATCCAAATTTGTGATCAGTAAAGCAGTATTGGCAAAACTATGGTTTTGTACAAATATACAATAGTTCTTGCATTTCTAAAATCCCTGGAGAATCATAATATAAAATCTAGCTGACTGAAAGCTCTATTTACCGCAGATATCAAATGAGCATTAAAATTAAATGACGAATCAAAAAGAATTCCCTGGTATCTGTGAGTTCTAATTGATTATATACCTACTCCATCTATCTGAGATGGAAATCTACTAATAGCACTGGGATTTCATCGAAGGAGAGCGTTTTACGTTTATCCATATTTAGTCCCAGTTTATTATTTATAGACCATTACTAAATGTAATCATATAGTTTTTAAAATTTTGCAAAAACTTATTTAAAATATACTAAATAAAATAATCAGTATATCTAAAATATTGAGTATCTTTACTTACTTGTAAATAGCTACTGCATCTTCCTTTACAAGCAAAACTTGGTATTGGCTTTGGTACACAACCAGGATATTGTAAAACGTGTATAACCGGCGTTACCTCACATTCATCAACACCTACTATAGCAGTTGATTGTCGCAGAAGTATGAGTAATCCTACCAAGTAAAATAAGATAACTATTATGAAATAACTTTTTTTCTGCTTTGTAATGACTATTATCTAAATATTTGTAACCTACTTAAGGTAGGTCGAGCGCCAGCTGTATTTTGTTGTTCATAAAAATTAAAATACTGCACCAAATTCTGAAATTATCAGGCAAGTGAGTTTTTGCTTGAAATATTGTCCTTGTAAAATTTCAGGTATCCTTACCGACTATATTTTTTAGATACATCTCTTGGAATGTACGTTTTTATTGCTATCAAGAATTTGTAGATTAAACTTTAAATGAATATATTTCAAAGGGATGATCGGCAAGGCTACCTGAAATTTTACAGTGACAATATTTCAAATACGAATTAATTTTGGTAAAAATTTCAAAAAAATGTACAGTGTTTTTATTTTTTATGAACAACAAACTATAGTTGGCGCTCGACCTACCTTAATAAAATTATTCTTTTGAAAGCTACTTTTGGTTTTTCATTTTGTCGCTTTTCTTAGAATTGGTTCTGGCATCAGAAGAAAAGAGAAAAAGAGAGGAAGAGAGAGAGAGAGAGAAAGAGAAAGAAAGAGAGAGAGAGAGAGAGAGAGAGAGAGAAAGAGAAAGAAAGAGAGAGAGAGAGAGAGAGAGAGAGAGAGAAAGAAAGAGAGGGAGAGAGGGAGAGAGATGGAGAGATGGAGAGATGGAGAGAGAGAGACCGAGTGTCTATTACAGCTTAAATAAGAGACCACAAACACAAGGAACCATTTTCTCTCTATATAAGAGCGACAAGTGAGTGAAATGGAAATTGAATCTATTGTTCGTAGTTAATCGTAAGTAGGAGGTGAATTGACCTGCAACTAAGCAAGGTATTTATTATTGCTTTTATTAAAAAGATCAATGTTTTAGAGTTGAGAGATGATGAAAACACCGAGGCATCTGGGCGTTGAACAGTATCGACAGTGAAGCGAGGGACGTCAGGTGCCGGGGAGAGCGTAAGTGCAAAAGTAATAAAAGAGAAAGAGAGAGTATGTGTGGATAGAATTGTAACTCAGTGGTAAAGAATACGTTGATTACGAGAAAACGGTATATTCAGTATCGTCTAGTTGATCCGTTACATTGATCGTATATGAGACTAGCATACGTGCATGTTATATGCATGTTATATAGATGTCCGTGCACGCACGATAGGTAGATGTTTATGTGTATATAGCAGAGATAAAGATATAGAGAGAGACGTATACAGGCGTCGTATGTTAGAGCTCGTCAAGATAATCGCACTGGCTCTTGGAGTGAGTACGGCCTATCGTCTGATAGGCTTACAAGTGTATAAATCTCCCTATATTATATATAGTACCGTTCAATTGCTTTTGTCCACCTGAGGACGATTTTACCCGTTATAAAAAGTTTCGTAACTTCGGTCATAGTCAAGATACGAAAACCAGCGGCTGCTTATTTTAAAACTTGAAACAAGTTCTTTCAAGCAGCATAAGCCGTAATGACAAAAAACATTAATTTTTACGTTTTAAGGTGTAGCAAATACGCTGCTAATTAATTAGCACTAAGCTTTCTCAAAGGAATGTTATGTATTTAGCACATTATTTTATTCTTAAGCAATTGAGCGAATTAAAGATAGATTAAAAACTCGTTCTCATTGTTTATTTTATATTTACGAAGCACGCTCTAAAAGTTAAGGTGTGAATCCATCCAAAAATTCACACATTGTCTCAATTCACACTTTATGAACTGTAAATTTTAAAATTTATTAAAATTCACACTTCATAAGGTGTGAATTTTTAAGTTTACTGAAATTCACACCTCATAAGGTGTGAAGGTTTAGATGTATTTTTTTTTTTTTCTTAGTGGCAATTCATGAAAATTTTTAATTATTTGCTCAACTACAAAAAATTTATTGATATAAATATTGTGAAATTGTAAAAAATAATTATATAATTCTGCAAACAAGAAAAAAAGCTTTGAGAAAACAAAAAGTTTTCGGTTCGCCAATTTGATACATATAAACTAATAATTTAAAAATTTTTAATACTATAAAATAAGGTTTTCAAACATGTTTATCAACAACGTATATTAAATACTTAGAAAATAATATCAGATTCCATGACCCTCTAATCGACTTGGTTCGGACGAATAAATTCAGTGACTCATAAAAAAAAATATGAAAAAGCAAAAAAATTATATAATAAATGTCTCGATAATTTCTAAAAATACTGTCAAGAATAAAGCAAAGTTACTTTATCAATTTCATACGATTATCTCAAATAATTTTTGATTCATAAATTTCGTAAATTTCGAAAAATGTAAATTTTATAATAAAAAAACTGATACTGGAATAGATAGATAGATATATTTTATTATTGCACAGATTAAGTACAAAGTGAAAGCAGTATAAATATAATGCCTATTAAATAGGTCACAGCATTGGTAGTAGATTAATACATTAGTATTAGAGTCACATTAGTTCATGTAGATAATCACAGATCTTGGTCAGTTACATCTATCAGTCGGTGTATTAAAATTTAATATCAAAAAGTAAATTATTCGATATGGTAATCATCACAACACTTAAAAAGCTCTGATCTTGTGCGCTCTGCCTGTAGCCCTGCCTACATGACAGTAGAGAGGGGAAAGTGGGTGTAGGAGAAAGAGCGGCGAGACGCCGCCGAATCGAGGCGAGTGAGCGCGGAGCGCAGAGTCGCTCGGGAACCGCAGAAGCGAGCAGTGGCATCGGCTTAGGCCATGCCAACTTATAAGAGGGAGAAAGGGGCAGCAGTAATAAAGAAGGTTCATAATTAACGAGGTATTAATTATTCACCTCACCATTTCTCCCAAGCGGCAATTAGGCTGCCGACCAAAAACGCCTAAACTGGTGACCCTCGACAACGGCCTGGATAACGCAGAGAGCCATGAGAGTAGAGGAGACCGGCGCATAGCATCAGGTGCAACCTGAGTCAACGCAGCCGGGCCTTCACCAACAGCGCCCGAGCTCACTTCACTCGACCTTCTACAAGTCTCGAGGTATGTACGTGCTGGCACGCCGGCGTACAAACAAAACAGGCAAGAAAATAGCCTGGGCATATGGCATCGTCGAAAGCAACTAGGCCTGCGCATCGCGAGTTTTTTTTTATCATAAACAATCTCGCCACGCGTACGCGCTGGCACGCCGGCGTATGCGAGTAGGCAAATAACGCCTTTTTAGCAAGTTCAACTTGCCCTTCTCGCGAAAATTTCTACAATGGAAATTTCGCCGCATGCACGCGCTGGCACGCCGGCGTGCGTGCAATTCGGCAAACTCGCCCACCGTGGGACAAAGACCACCTGGTCTCTCACTAAAAGAACAAGGAGTGCGCGAAGTCACCGACACTTTCAACGCAACTTCCCAGAAGCGGTCTTCGCGAGCTTTTATCAGCGTGCACTTGCAACGAACCGAGCGGCGCGCCAGATCTCACCGGCAGCTCAGCGTGCCTCCTCAGCGCGCAAATTCCGGGAAGCAGCCAGCGCGCACCAGCAGTCGAACAGCTTCCACCATCGGGCGTCCAGCACCTAGACAACATGTTCGCACAAGTTCAAGTTAATATGCGCGCGATAGTTTAAGTAACAAAGCGGCGGACGCCATCTTGGAATAACCGTCGATTCCAAGAATCCCCAAAACCAAACGCGCGAAAACTGGCTTTCATTTCGCGAAGTGCGCGAGTTATATGATCCAGCATCCGAAGACGGGACTCTTATCAGCGGCTGCAGCTACAGTCAAGCGCTAAAGAATACAATGGAACAAAGAATATTATAATGCATCATCGAGGCTGTAGCATCGGCGACTAGTCAGATTGTCGCGAGACTCCGTGCTGTAAGGTTCTCAAGTAAAGAAGTGTTTTGCAATAATTTCAACATTACTTACCTTTTATTCCTTACCTCGTGTTGTGGTAACATAACTCGCGTTTGTCACCAATCAGTTCCCATTCTTCTAAAACAAGAAAACTTAAAATTTTCGCGCTTAAACAGTTTTTTTAGCTTTTCAAAATAAAATCAAAATTTGTTTTTCCATCTTCTCTCTCGCTCGCGATTCCCAGCTCGAGTGTTGTGCGCGTTGGCATTTCGAACGTAAATGTCTACTTGCAATTTTTGATTTTTTTTCTCTTTTCCAAAAAAAAATTTTTTTGGTTTCAATGAACGCTGCAACAGGGCATACGCTTCGGGGTTACCGTTGGAAAACGGTCAGTCTATGCTGTAGTCGACGGCCCCAAAAGTGTGCCCAGCCTTGTCCTTGGGTGCCGAGCGATAACCGCAAATCGACACGGTTCCGGACTTTCTCTGCTACGGCAACTAATAGTAGATTTTCTATTAGCCTCTCTAAGAAACGCCAGCGTACACAGCGTTTTTCTCGCGTACGCGTGCGAGTGTCTTTCGAGGTCGCGATTGCAAAATGTATGTATCTGCGAATATACTTTAGGCTCTTCGAACATGTAAACCTCGAAAGCACATGAGCGATAAGGAGCAGGATAGGTTTGCGCTGTATTCCCTAGAACAAACGGTCGACCCAACCCATTAATCGATATCAGCCAAAAGAAATCGTAGTGGCTTAACCCGCGTAAACGTTTCTAATCAAAGCAAGAAAAAAATTAAAAACATGCCAAACGACGGTAAAACCAACGACGGCTCGGACCAACTAACAGAGAAAGCAGAACAGGAAGCAATGATAACTCGGGTACTCGAAGAAAACTCGGAATTAAAAACTAAACTAAACGATTTAATGGTTATAATTAACGAAATGAAAGAACTGCAATCGTAGCAGAACTTGGCCGCAAATAACGAGCAGGCCGACCTGTCCAAAATGAAAGAATTGGATAATATTACAAATAGACGGCTGTTGGATCCTACTGCTCAGGTGTACCAATCAACTGATCAATCGGAAGATCAGTCAAATTTCTTCGATAACCTTTTCCCAGGCAATAGAAGCGCGTCCAATGTAAGCATCAAAGTTCCAATTTTTTGGAAACACGACCCGATTGCATGGTTCGCTTTTCTCGAATCTCAATTCTTGAGTCACGGCATCACCAGAGACGACTATAAATTCTCGTGCATTGTAAATCATTTAAGTCAAGAAGCTACGCTTAAAATTCCATACGTCTTTCGTAATCTCCCTGCAGGCCAAAATTATCTTGCCGTCAAAGAAGCTCTTTTACGTGAATATTCCGAAATATCCGAGTAGAAGCTAGATCGCCCTTTCAAAGATTTGAAAATGGGAAACCGGAAGCCCTCCGCGTTCCTGCAAGAGATGTACGACCTTGCAGGCAAATCGGTACCACCACAAACAATTCGAACCATTTGGAAAAAACGTCTACCAGTCAATAGACTTCTTCTAATTGACGATGAGGAGGACGAGGCCAAAATGGTGGCACGAGCAGACAAAACTTATGAAATTCTGCTTAAAGAGAACCATCTTTCCACCGCGGCAGTTATTCCAGCCCCTCCAAGTGCCTTAACTGAAACGCTTTCAAAATTAGATAGCATATTTAACAGCATTAGCGCAGTCGAAAAAAGACTTTCTGAGCGAAAAATCCTCGATACGACCTGAGATGCTCACCGCGACAAGTCCGCCAAGAGCAGGTCGAATTCACGAAGCCGCCCAAGCAATAAAAACGCTAAAGAGAGTAATTGTCCGCTGCTCAAAAATACTTCAAAAATGCTTCACGTATAAGGAAAAAGCCACCCGGTGCTACGGCCTATGCAAATCGCCTAAATATAAAAACAGTGGATAAACCAACAAAATCCGATAAGGAAAACTAGACAAACCTACTGTCTCGGGGGCGGCCAGTAGGGTTAAATCATCCGTTCGTCTCCACATAAAATACAAGATCTCCGGCCAATTATTTTTAATAGATACAGGCGCGTGAGTTGCTGGTCCCAAAGCTAGAAAAATATTCAGGCAAACCGATGGATCTTAAACTTTACGCGACTAATAATTCATATATCCACACGTACTTCATCTCGCGTCTTGATCTCGATATCGGTTTACCAGTTAAAATTACGTGGAATTTCATAGTCGCGGATGTCCCGTATCCTATATTAAGAGGGGACATTTTAAATTACTACCACCTAATCCCGGATTTAAAGCTTCGGACTATTAAGACGGTGAATCCCAGATCTCGGTGCCAGGAGTTTCCAAAATGGTGGAACATTTTCTAATCCTGTTAGTCGACCCGAACCTTAAATATGCGCACATCTTTAACCACTATCCACGTGTAATCGGCGTTGAGCAATCTGAACCAATAACCGATCACGGCGTGCATCATTATATTAACACCACTGGTCCCCCAGTCGCTGAAAAAGCGCGTCGGTTATCCCCCGAAAAATTAAAAGCAGCTAAAGAGCAATTTGACAAGCTATGCCAGCTTGGCATGTGTCGCCCCTCGAAAAGCCCATGGGCCAGTCATATACACATAAAGAAAAAGAAGAACGGCGAGTGGCGGATCTGTGGCGATTATAGAAAGCTAAATTCCGTTACTGTTCCCGTTACGTACCCTGTACATCATCTTCACGATGTCTCATTCCTTCTAAAAGGAAAAAAGATATTCTCAGCCCTGGATTTACACCAGGCATTCTACCAAATTCCAATTGCGCCGGAAGATATCCCAAAGACAGCTATCATTACGCCGTTCGGCCTTTTCGAGTTTCTCGTGATGAGTTTCGGTTTTCGGAATGCAGCGCAATCATTCCAGCACTATATTAACAACGCGCTAAAAGGTCTCGAGTTCGTTTTCGTGTTCATCAACGATATTCTTATAGCATCTTCGTCTCCCGAAGAGCATGAGATGCATCTAAAAACCGTATTTGAACGACTCGAAAAATTCAAAATACGACTTAACATCGAAAAATGCCAAATCGGCGTAACCGAGTTAATCTTTCTAGGACACCTCGTTAATGAAAACGGTTTCAAACCTACTCCAGAAAAGGTCCGAGCCGTCAGGGATTTCCCCAAGCCGTCGAACGTTGAAGAAATACGGAGATACTTAGGCATGATCAACTTTTATCGTCGCTGTCTACCGCACGCAGCCGAAACTCTTGCTCCGTTAAACGAGTATTTAAAAGGCTCGAAAAAACGAGATAAACGTCCGATCGAATGGACTCGCGAAGCCGAGGAAGCTTTCGAAAAATCTAAAAACCAACTAGCCGACGTAGCTTTTATGTCATTCCCTGAAGAAAGCGCGGAAATCCGTCTTGTTACAGACGCTTCTAATACAGCAATGAGAGCGACGTTAGAGCAACTTGTCAACGATTCCTGGCAACCCATTGCTTTCTTTTCGAAGAAATTCACCCTCACGCAGCGCAATTATGCCACATATGATCGAGAATTAACGGCGATATTCTACGCTATAAAGCACTTCCACTATTACAGGGAATTCAAAGTCATCACTGACTACGAGCCGCTACAGTATGCCCTTTTACAGGACAATGATAAAGCTCCCGACGTCCGAAAACGTCAGATCAGGTTCATCATGCAATATAATTTGCAAATACACCACTTGTCTGGCAAGGATAACGTGGTACCCGATTCCTTATCAAGCATCGATTCATTCTGTATTCCCACAATCTTCGATTGGAGTGAAACCAATCTAATCTCGCAACCCAATATCAAAAAGGTTCTCGCGAGGATCGATGCCTTTAAGTTACCGACTCTTTTTGACACTAAACATCTCTCAGATGAGCAGGCTAAAGACGAGCAGTTAAAACAGGTTTTTAAAGATCCTGAGCATCCACTTAAGTTAAAACGACTGACCTAGGGAGCCGATCAGATCCCCTTTTTCTGCGATATCTACGAATAAAACATTCGTCCCTATCTACCTGCATCCCTCCGAGAAGAAGTCTTTAACCTGTTCCATTCATCTTCTCACCCGAACGCCAAAGTCACAGATCGTCTAGTTCGCCAACAATATGTTTGGCCCAACATGTGCCAAAATATTGCAAGTTGGTGCAAGAGGTGTATTAACTGCTAGCAATTTTACCGACGCTGGAGATGCTAGTGCGCCGTGAGGAGGCGGCCGGGCCGAAAGAAGCCACTAGCCGGAAGCACAGTGGGAAGAGTAAGCAGCAGAAAGGAGGTAGACGGCGGTCAGCATCTTTCTCGTCCTCCGATGAATCCCGGGATAGTAGCCTCTCTAGTGGTTGGCGACGGGCGCGCCAAATTCTTGAGAGAACTCGCGCCGAGCAGGCAGAGTGCATGAAGCTGCTCCAAGCGCATCATGTGGAGTTCTCCGGGAATAATTTAGAGAATTCGGAAGAGTTTCTGATGAAGCTGGAGAGGTGCATCGACGGCAGCGGATTCTCGGAGAGCGTGGTGTTGGCCGCGGTCAGCTCGGTCTTCAGAGGAAGCGCTGGCTTGTGGTATCTCACGATAGTCGACGAGATTCGCTCCTGGCAAGACGTTGTGAGCCTGTTCAGGGTGCAATATTGCCGGGAGGTCTCAGACGAGGTACTGGAGAGCGAGCTCATCAGCAGGCTCTAAGCGAAGACCGAGACAGTGGCGCAGTTTCTGAGTGCATTAAGACTCATTGCGCGCCGATTTAAGGAGCATCCGTCGGAGAAGAAGATGCTGAGGGTAGCAATGAGGCAGATGACTCCCAAATACCGGGAATTTGTAAGTCATCATGACGTGAAGACG
>JAPYZA010006711.1:0-12025 GCA_030522685.1 Eupelmus azureus
ACAAATTCCCTGAATATCAAAAAGATGATGCCTTTTTTTCAAGTAAGAGCATAGGAAACTTAATTGCGATTACAAATATTCTTTGGTTAATTAATATCGATGAATAACCGTGCAAATAAATTTTGTAAGATTTTTTCGCAACCGACACAGATTAGAGGGATTTATGTTTATTTTGTTAGACGATTCGCTCTTGAACGATTTCGACATCGATGATAAGCGATATGAATATAAAATTATACAAGTGTTTATTGATAAAGTACAATTCGTCTGTCAGCATTTAAAGTTTTATGCATGTTATTATTGTAAGTTAAGATTAAAAGTGATTTTTAAAATTGTAACAATATTTTAATATCCTTGTAGCTTTTATCAATTATAGATTTTAATAGCAACTCATCGACCATAAAACTGAATACTTGGAAAAAGATTTTTTCACAAACTAATAATTTTTAGTCTCGTAAAAATCAAACTCTCGACGCTAAGGTGAGAAAATCTTCGGCTCAAAAATCTAATCGATAAATTCTCATTATCTTTGCGTCCGCAAGCTAGCACGCCTCTACCCAGCTATGTTTTCATATCCGGCACACATCGGCGATAAAACTCGCCGCTCGCGGGAAGCGTCTCGATAATTACAATTAATACAGGCGCTCGACGGCCGGTTCCTTTAATTAAAAAAAAAAAAAATAAGCTGAAAAGCATTTTTGTATTTTTGGAGAGAAGTGTAACGGAACTCCTTTTATCAATTACACGTTTAAGCGTACATACATTTATACTATCGCGTCCGTGCCTGAAATACGAGCGTCGCGCTCCACTTGGCCTATTAACGACGGCAAGCTCTCTTTTTTCTTTTTTTTTTATTTTTAATAAAGGCCCGGCGTTATCGGCTCACGAAACAATGGGATTTGATTGGTCGGCGCCGATTCGATTTCGTTAATCCCCGCGGACATTGCCAGCGCGAGCGGAGTACCGTGGGCTGAGCGAAACTTTTATGAGGCGGCCCGATCAACGCCCGAAAGCAGATTAATTTTGAATTTAATTGAAACCTGCGTTTCACCGGATCTTTCGGTTACTTTAGAATGCTTTCATTTTATTTATTTACTTTATTTTTTGTTATTATTAAGAGAAAATTGATGTTATCGCTAGAGACGAAACTTTCTTACGTACATTACAAGAGCTACATTAAGATAAATAATCTTTAAAATGCAAAATTTTCTTCTAGAATATTGCAGCGAGGCTTAGAATGAAAGTCTAGTATAGCTTTAGCCGAAAACCTGTATTTGTCTCCAGCTCCAGACGAAGCAAAACATTATACGATGACTCATTAAAACACACTGATTCTGCGCGCTCGCCTTCTTCAATAACGAAAAGAAGGAGACACATAATGAAGGGATTTTCCCCGAGCTAAATATATAAATATACACCGATAAAGCGGCATTTGCTTTCCGCGAAGCTCGCGCGCGCAGGATCAATCGAGATCCGGCTGAGAGATAATGTTTACAATATGTGGGGGGGCTCTCGGGACTCACGTGTAAGGCTGCTCCTCGCCGCGCATCTCGCATATGACGTTCGTCAGCGCCATTATGTAATTCTTGGCCAGCGTGAGCGTCTCGATTTTGCTGAGCTTCCTTTCCATCTTCACGTGCGGTATCACCTCTCGCAGTTGCTGTTGAGTGCAAGCAAAATGAAACATTGTTACCATGAGTATGTGTTATGTGTAAATGCTCTTGTTTAGATTTTAAATGGTATAGTCTAGTGATAAATGAACGAGTTCTCTGCTGAGTCTATCTGCCTGAGTTTATTGGGGAAAATTTCAAGCGAGGAGAAACAATGTTTATGAATCCGCCGCGTTAACTGGTTTGCAATTAATTGCGCGCATATTTTATGGATTTTCAATTCTTTAAAATGTTTTTCATTATTCCATGGATAGTATAGTTCGTAGTATTTTAGTGTTAGAGTTGCAATTAATAATCAGCAAACTAATTATATGTCTTTTAATTACTTTTTTCCTTTTTTTAAACAAGCTTTGAATTAATAAAGCATTATTTTAATTCTTTGCGTATATCCATACTGATAACATAGAAGCAAATGGTTGAATATCAGATTAGTTTATTATTTATTTTTCTTTTGAATGAATTAGAGTCAGTTTTATTCATGAGAAATATGAAATTTATTGTCAGATAAGAGGAGTTACATTAAAAGAAAAAATCTCTGACTACACAATAATATATCACTTGGATGCTAAAATAATATGCTGATTATTTATCCAGAAAAGAGTAACATCTCCCCTGGCTTTGCATAATTGAAACAAATTTTAGAAAGCCTTAATTTTAATCCTCGCGTAGAAGAAACCGTAAAAAGAGCTATTGATAAAACACTCGCGAAATTGTCCAACTTTTCAATTGGTTCTGAAAAGCTTCAAGAGCTGATAGATAGAGATTCTAATAAAATAAACTCTCTCGTGGTTTGTTAAAGTTGTACTCAGAGATTCCGTTTGAAATTCAAGCCAGTAGCGAGTGAGACGTTAATTTTTCTCTTTCTATCTCGCTCGCGATAAAAAGACGCGCGAGGTGTATCTCTAATTTTACACCTTCGCGGAGTGCCACGAATATTTTTCCTTACATCGGCAGTTTATTTCAGTCTAGCCAAGCGCATCAATTACCAATCGCATCCTTAGTCTCAGAGACGCCGCAGTAAGACGAGACAGTCAAGTCGAGCTTGTAGCAAGCTTGTTGCAAAACGATCCTCAAACTACGCTAATCAATAGTAAAACACGAGCTTCACCGCATCATCCCACAATTAACCCAACGAAAACGCATCGATTTCAACGACTACATCCACGACGAATTGAGCCGTTATTCCAATCGACAAACTCGCCCGTCACGTACGGCTTTAAATCGCCTTTTCTCGTCCGAGCGAGCAAAGCGGCCTGCAAAGTGCATATCAACAAGTTGGAGCCGCGCATTATCGCTCGAGCGCCCACCGCAGCACACGCACACACATATAGCCTCGCGGCCGATTATATTGGCCAACGCAAATGTCGAACCTTTATCGACTGCGGCGTCTCGATAACGAGCCGCAGCGTCTCGTAGCTTGCGCGTAGCTCGCGCCGCATGCAAAACGGGAGCAAGTATATATGAGCGAGAGCGCCTGTAAAGGCCATCGGCTTCGATATTAAAGTTCAAGAGCGGCCCGAGCGAGGAGCGACAAGACTAATGCCGCTTAGCCGAGCTTCGGATGTCTGCCTACGGCTAAACCACTTTTTGGCTTCAATTTTTATCTTTCGAGCGAGTCGATTTTTTTTATACAGGTGCTGAACGGGAGTTTTTTTTTTCGTTGGGCTTTGTAACGGTGATTATCGGGGATCGTTGCGAGGTGCGCGCTGCCGCGTGTTCTCTTTTGTGCGCTATCGATCAAAAAAAAAGTTTTTAAAGAGTTGAATAGATAGCGATGTACGGTTCTTGTGAGAGCTATTTATAGAATTGAGGTGAATTTTTTCGTTTATCCAGCCGTGAACCATGCGATCAAATTGGAAGCGCTCGTTATGTCAGGAATTAGAGTTGTCATAAAAATTTTAAATCATCATAGTTTCTTAGTTGAGCGCGATAGTCTTAATAATTTCGCAGTGTAAACCAAATTTTAGTTTTTCTAATCAAAGTGATCCAAATGTAAATTTATTAAGCCCCTTACATATAAGGAAAAAAGTAGTTGGCAAAAGAACAAATTAGTTATAACATCTAGACGTCTCTGCTGATAACTTCAATAAATCTTCGTTAACTGGGTTACAATGTTTTTCCTTACAACTTAGTCCGGTAATATCAAATAATCCAATCCATAATGAGAAGGGAAAAAATCCGCCGAGAAAAGATTACTATACTATATACACTTTGCCTAATAATAGTTTACGCATATCTATCGCTACTATGATGAATCTTAATTGCAAATAGTGAACTTGTATTCTGTTTCGAAGAAAAATTTAATTAAATGTTACGCCTATGCATTAACGATATAAAATTATCTCGACGGGAGTTAATTAATCATAAAAACATTCAATTTATTTAATGAAAACCGAACGAAACAGACTCATTATATTAAGGCACTTTTTGATTATAAGCACCACCCGCTCTAATTAATTTTTCAAAACTCAATTATCGTGATATTTATCAAAATTGCTAATTAAACTTGTCTTCCCGGGGCTAATTTTTTTATCGAGATGACCCAGAAAATCCATAAAATCATTTTTTCACTTTCTAACTTACGTAATTTCAGCGTAATAATAGTAATGCTTCAGAGCTTATAATAATAAACGAGATCAGATTATTAAGTTTAAAACATATGAAAAAAATATGTCTGTATAGCTTCCCGATATAACAGATCAAGTCCAGTTTTTTCAAAATTGAGTTTACAGCGTTATCGGAGACTTGAGAGTTCCACTTTCATATAAAATTTTTCAAATTACCGCACAGTTAGTAGAAATATATAGTACCGGGCCTAAGCATGTAACGCCATTTTTGAATATTCACTTCCCTACCTTTTCTCAGAAGTCCAATGTAATCTCAATAAATACAGTTATCATTGGCTTTATTTATCTACATTCAACTTGTTTTCTCTGATCTTGGCTACACGTTTCAATATATAAAACCTTTAATTTGACGAAAATACAAAAAGTATTATTATCGAATTAGTTTGTTAGTTTAAAGTTTAACGCCTTTAAAAATGTCATTACCATTTTTTCGAAATACCGAAAACGAAGAAGAAAATTAAGCCTTGCAGTTATCTCGAGAAGCCGCAGAGATTATTTAAATGTTGTCATTGATAAAATACTGCAATAGTTGCGAGGGGCAGATAAACAAAGTTGCAATTAAATAATGGAGATAAAAGAGTACAAGTATAATAAAATAGGTTACCTCAAATGCGTCATTGAGCGAGTGCATCCTCATTCGCTCGCGCTCGTTGCTCTCGAGTCTCCTGAGGGTGCGTTCCCTAGCTGAGATGCCGCTCTTTCGTCTGCGGGTGGCCGGGGGCCCGCCGCGGCTGCGCCGCTTCACCCGCTTTGGGCCCCGCTCGCTACCGCTGCTGTCGCTTTCGTCGCCCACCTGCTCAACAATAACAAATATGCATGTCTTATTAATATTGCGGGATTATTTTTTTTTTTGTTTTTAAGTTGAATTTTCAAATTAGGAATTTTAATTTATACGTGCTATAATTTATCAGGTTTTTTTAGATACCTTAATTTTTAATTTTACAATATATTTGAATTTGAATAGTATTATTTAGTAGGTTAAGGAAAGTGTTGGTCTAGTTGCTAGAAGAGCCGAAATCTCTCTTCGAACGATGATTTCATCGTATACTTGAATCAGAAGTGGTCTGCGCTGAATCAATCTGTCAATCCTCTTAAAACTCTCATTTTAATATATGTAAAAAGAAATTTAATATTTATTTTTTGAAGATATTGCCGTCTACTAGATATCTTCGTCTTTTGAATAATTTATGCACTTTTTGACAAATTTCATTGGGATAAGAAATCAAACTAAATTTTTTTCAGACACGATTTATACATATTAAAATACACCTGCGTGTATAGCTTTTAGAGAATTTTAAGATCAACTTTAAACATGACACATTTTCTGTCAGAGATTATGTTATTTTGATTATTATGATATCACCACTTAGGAAGTAGTTTTGTTGTTAGCAAATGGGTAATTCTAAAAAAACTCACATTTTATCCAAAAATTTTCAAAATTTTTTTTTTAATTTTAGTGTTTTTTTCATACTTATCCGACTTTAAATATCTTAAAAACTGACATTCCAAGTTGCACAAAATTAAATTAAAAAAATACCAAAGATAGCACTTTTTCGATTATTATAATATAATACATTATAAAAAAGGCTTCGGAGATTACAAAATTGAATATTTTATAAATTCTTAAAATAAATATCAACTATGTAAATATCTAAACAATAAGAATCTCTTAAGAAAAAATAATCATTATGTAATCATTTTTTATAACCTACATTTTAAATGAATGATAAAAATAACGAATTTCTCTTAGAAAAATAGAAAAAAAATTATTTTTACACTTTCATAAATGAGACTATTAAACTATAATCGAGAATCGCACCGTTTGAAAATAAAATGTTTTAATGTCTTTGATAGAATCTTAATATTCCAAGGCTTATTTTACTCATTAAAAACTTGATAGTTAATCAAAGAAATGTTCTTCGCTACAGTGATTAAAGTGTTCGACTATAAAACAGTTTATAATTAAAAAATCAACTTTTATCCTTGATTAAAAAAGAATCTTTTAATATCAAAAAACTTTTACAAGGAGCATTAAAAATGATCGAATAATATTTTTGTAATCAAATTACAGTGTAACCTAAAGAATTTCTAATTTTCAATCGATCTCAATAGTCGATAGCATAATCATAATCACATGTCCGAGCTGAGTTTAAAATTCTTTACTCGGCGCAACTGCGAATTCAACAAAAATCATTATTAATTTCTCCTACAAAGCTGCATTTTATCGATAAAAGCAAACAGCGCGCGCTCGCGCAGATAAGCTATCTAAGCGTTTTCTAATAAAGAGGCATCGGCTCCCGCAAATAGAATTTTTTGCCGGCTCTCGCGTCAGGAATCAATCGAAAGGAAGGAAAACAAGCGACGAGCAAATTTTCGTCGAAACAGAGCTATTAGTTGGCTCGCGATTACAACAGCTCGCAATTATTGTTTTTATTAAAGGAGTAGAAGGAGAAGAAGAAGAAGGAAAAGAAGAAGGAGAGAAGGAGCTCGAGCCTATATCCATCGACAATGACTCGAAGGAGCCATTAGTCGCTGGAAGACTGGAAATTCGAGTTATGCAAACGCGGCAGCCGACGTCTCCGCGTCGGCGATGCCAGCTCCTCTCTCGCTCCTCGCTCTCTCAGTTCCTTGAAATTTTCAAGTACGACGGAAGGAGTCTCGAGCTCTCGAGCTCAACACACACTCAGACGCTTTATATACATACATATCTGCGGAGACGCGCAGCGCGAGTGTGAGAATATGCCGGAGCGCTGGCGCAAAGTACGCGCCTCTTCGCTTTATAATTGGCCCACATTATCACTCGTCTCAATTACGATGATTCGACAATAAATACCCGCCGGCGACGCGTTCCCCTTTTTCCTTTTGGAGAAAGCGCGCGAGCCGCTTCTCTCGTTCCTTGGCTTTTTTTTCTTGTCTTTTATTTTTCCCCGCGCTTGAAATTCAACGCGTCGCTCTCGCGCGCGCGATACCGAAACTCTCCTGGGCGCGCTCGAGCCAATTTGTGGTTTACGATTTTTTAACGCCGGATTTTTCCCGGCCCCCTTTTCAGCCGGCGCGCCCGGCGTAATTGAAGCGAGATATACAGTTTAAAGGTTGACTTTCTGCGGCGGGAGAAATTTTTTTATCGATAAGCCAGCGGAGTTTGTTGCGCGGCCGGGTTATTTTTAATTTAACGACGATGACTTTCAGCCGGCAGCTTTTATTGCAATCAGGAGCAGGCGTAAAACAAGACGGGTGGTTGCTATAAAATTAAGCCAGATAAACGGTACAATCCGAATAACGTCTTACGAGCATGTATTAACTTGTTAATTATCGATTTTACTGTTGCTCTAAAAAAAAGTCGCTCCTTATTATTTCAGCGTTGCTGTTAAAGCTGATTAAAAAATAAAAAGAGAGGCCGCACGAAAAAACAAGAGCATCGAGAGCGCAGCGTCGCGTGAAAAAAGCACCGCGATAGCGCCAAATCCGGACGTATATGTAGGAAGGAAGTGCCGGACACACTTGTTGCCTACATAACACCGACAACCTATCTCTCCCTGCCCGCGTTTTCTCTCTCTCTCTCTCTCTTTTATTTATTTTTTTCTTTTTCGTTCAACACGACCGAGATGTCATCGCCGCGTAACGAGCTCAGGAATATTCATGCCCGAAATTTCGCCGCCTGTGTTTGTGTGTATAGACATGCGCGCCGAAAGAGAAAAACGCGACAAGTGGACTTTCGCGCGTAAGCCAGGCTTGATTTTGTCGTCGTGAGATTTCGAGTTTGTATATGGGGCAGCGAGTGCGCTGTATACCGGTATCTGATAATGCGTTTAATTGTCTTATTGGAATGCATCGGGGGAATCTCGATTAAAGGGGCTTTTAATGACGGATTTTGCTCTGGTTTTTATTGCTGCCGATGACGAAAGCCGAAGGTTTTTTTTAAAGGTGAAAGTCAAGCGTTCTATATAAATAATCGTGATTCCTTTTGCAATTATTAATCGATATTATTCTAAGCAGCAAAATATTAAGTATATAATTAAAAATACATTATCGAAAATCTGAATATAATTAGCACAATAAAAATAAAAATAAAATCTGTGAGGCGGACACTTGGACAAACGATCCGGCGGCCGACATTAACGAAAAGGACATTAATAGAATATCGTCGTCTAGGAGAGTAAATTGAGCTGTCGTTAATTACCTCAGCATGGTGACGACCTCGTTTGCCGGTAAGCGAGTCAACGGAGGCGTCGTCCAGGTCGATGTACATCTCCTGATCGACAGAGTCCTGATCGCTGCCTGATAGCCTTTCCAAATTTCGCATTATCCTGAAAGAAAGCAATTGAAGAACACTCATTAGACTGTGTATGTAAGCAGGTAGTACGCAGACGCGTAAGCGTCATCGGTTGCGATTAATGAGTCGCTCTAGGCCGTTGTGCGCGCCGCGGTATTAGCCTCGCTATTCCAGCGCACACTTCGAGCCGATAATTGATTTAGAAGTAATTAGCTCCGGTCATTCATTGCAGCAGATAATGATATCTCTTTCTCTGACGTTGCTTGCGAGTATTTTTACGCATGTTGCACATTTACGCAATGTGACTGATACGTCGATAAGATAAATACGTACGTTTTGCGGCGGTGTATGAATTTTTCATGGATTTGTTATTGGCTTGTACTAACGTAACATCATCAATGACAAAAGCCACTCCAATATTTCGTTTACTGTCTTAAAACTGCTTCTGCACTACAAGTATAAAAGCAAAAAAATGTCGAGTCTGCAATAATTTTTAATAAGCAACGTATACGGCTCAAGCTCAAACCAAGTCCCGCAACCTCGTCGCTCGCCTCTAAAACAGCGCAACAATTAGAAAATGAAAAAAAAACACGACGCGTCTCATCCAGCGCATATTTAGATCACGGCGCGTCCACGTAAAGAGGCCAATGCCTCTCTTACGCACAGCCAAGCCACGAGACTCACGTGGCTCGTACACCTGCCTGAAATTCCTAATAAATTTCGAGCTCGCGAGAAAAAAAGGCGAAACAAGCTTAGCAGTACACTTGGAAGTAGGCAAATCATCGCTCGCTTAATGGCATAATCGCGACAACAGCGCGGCGCTCTTCCCCGTAATCGCGCGCGCAGCTGCTTTGAAAGTCTAATGCAGCGGCCAGGCCGATATATATACTGTCACCGTCCGCGTAACGCGGGAATCTTTTCCTTTCGTCGCTCGATAAGAGCACCACTCTTATCTGCCGGCAAAAATGCCTGAACCTCGAGGAAAATTGCGTTTTCATCCTTGCAGCTCGGCATTGGGCCAGGATGATTAGCTTCTCCTCCGCGCGCGGTAATCCAGCGCTCGCGCGCGCGCGCGCGCGCGTGTGTGTCTACATATCTCTTTTCCCTCCTTTTTTCTCATTTTTCTCCCGGCGAAGGAGCCGGCAGCCTTGAGCCGGCGCCGGACGCGCAAGGTCCTTGCCTGCGCTCGCGAGAGAGGAAGGAAAAAGCCTATATAGCTGTCGACTAGGTGAAAATGCGCGGCGCTACATTATTAGGTAGGTGGTATATACGTCGAGTTGCGAACGGCGCGCGCGGCGAGTGACGTCTCGAAATGGGTCAAGGTGCAGCGAACCGATCAAGTTCATTGACACTCGGCGCGCGGTGCGCCGAGAGCCGCATTCCTCGGATTTTTTCCAAAGAGCGCTCCGTTTTACGCGCTCGCGTGCCGCCTAAGCCGCTCTGCTCGTATATACACTTACTCGGAGATCGCGCGGAAAGATAGCTGCGCAACTCCGTTTCTTTTCTTTTTTTCTCTTCTGTTTGGCATTCTAATGTCTCGGGCGGCGGCCTTGACAGTGAGAGACGCGCGACTGTTTGAGGATCTCGTTAGCGGAGCGTTTACTATCAATGGAGCCGCGGCGATAGTGTTATTATTGCTGCTTCTGTGGAAGTCGTTTGGAATTTCCGCGCGGCGAGCGGATCGGTTCAGCGGCTATTTTTATCAATGACGAGTCTGCTATTGTGATGATAATCTCGCTTTTATGCATTTATTTAGCACAAAGTCCTTTTCTATTCTCCGGGCGTTCGTCCATCTTTGTATGCTAGAGCTTGCCGGTATAATCACTCGAACGCTGAGAAATACTTTTCTCTCTCTCGATTCACTAGTAGATATGTAATAATCAATGATAAAAATCTCCGCATGCCGTACTTGAGACTGAAAAAAATCGAGAAAACTCTGTCAGACATCCGTTGGAAAAAGAAAAATAAAGCGAACGAGGAAAGCTCGATGAAGCGAGCAAATCGATAAAGCTCGCTGCGCTAAGCAGATTCACGCGCGGCACGCGCGTATATAAAAGTCAAAAGGCTTGCGCGCGCGGCGAGCGTTCGCGTTTTCTCCGAGATATCACGTGAATTCCCCTAGTGTCTCTCTCATTTTTATAGATAATCGCTGGGTTTCTTGAAATTTCGCTTGCGTTAGTTCCCCGCTGCGCGCGCTCGCGCGGCTATTCCCGGGACTCTACCTGTATAGCAATTGAACCAGTAAGCCAAACGGTGCGAAAATTTGCATGTCCTTACGTAACTACGGGGCTGTCTGTTCTGAAAAGAGAGAATCGATTAACGGGTAATGTCATCCTTGTGTTGTTAGGCTCGATTAAACGAGGAAAAAGTGCGTAATCTTTCCGATGCGGGTCGCGAGGAATATTAGCATAAATCAACAACTTTCGAAAGTACACAGTTATTAAGCATATCAATCCACTCTCGCACGCTGTTTTTCATTCTATTTGCCAGACTGCTACGTATCTCGGCAAATAAAGCAAAAACGTTTATGAAAAACCATGAGAAATTCCCTTTTCGCAAGCGTCACCCGCACCACAACATCCGCGCGCGCGCGCGCGTCAAGCGAAAACACGTGTGCGCTCTACACTGTTTGATAAGACTATATGCTTGCTCGCGTACATATCATAACCAGAGCGATCCCCTTGCTTATTTCTCCACTCTCTCTCTCTAAGTGGTGTCGTTTGCTGGTGGGCTTTTCACTCTCAATAATATATAATCGCGGCGCGCGGGGAAGTACTTACAGCGTAGTTAGACACGAGCGCGCCAGGAATTCTCCTTATTTTCATGCGCAGAGATTGAGAGAGAGAGAGAGAGAGAGAAATCAAGAGTATACATCGGGCATTGTTTACGCGAGCGCGTCGCTTTAATCAGCGGCGCGATCGTTTCTGGAATGACAATCTCGCAGTTGGCAGCTCGCGGAAGAGGATCAAAATACAATTATGTAATTTAAGAGCTGTGTCACTGGGATTCTAACACGCGGCTCGCGCGCTCTTTTCAGCTCCCCGGCTTGTTATTGTCCTATAATTTCGCGATAAGTAGTGCGTTTCTAAAAATACAAGAGCTTCTTCTCCTCGCTCTCCGCGATTAAAGTGTTACACAGGAAATGAGTTATTTATTTAGATAGTTGTAAAAATCCGTTTCAGAAATATTAAACTGTTCGGCATTGATAGAAGAAAGAATTTCAGTATTTTAAGATATAATAAATATTACAAGTTATTTAACAAGCTAGGATCGACGATGCTCGATGCGCATAAATCTACCAAAGTAGCGATATTTTAAAATCATTTCCATTTATTATAAAATTTTATACTATCCACATTTATAAGCTAGTATAAATGCTGCACACTAACCTGACGGCGACAGCTAGCGCAGCTGCACACCCGAACCTCAATAGCACAGAAAAGTAAAACAATTTA
>JAPYZA010006712.1:0-18559 GCA_030522685.1 Eupelmus azureus
TCTATATATATATATATTTATATATATATATATATATATATATATATATATTATTTTATTACCAAATATATTATTTTAAATTATTTCCAATATTTCAAACATACCTTTTAACTTAGAATAATTAAATTATAATAACATTATAATATAATATTAAAAAAAACAAAAATTTTTACAAACCTTGAAAATCATGGTCAAGTTCAAATTCAAGGTCAGCATTAAATAGCCACATCTTATTCCCCTAATAGCTAACTTTATCTTTACTACTTCAAGTTTTTAATTTAATGTTGTGGTGGATCTGCCAGATGAAAAGGATAGGCCGTTCAAGGTCATATTTACACTTAAATATTAGTATTCATTTATTTAATATCTAAACTTATATTTCAGATCTAAAGTCAAAGTTTTATGTACCGACTAGAAAAGACGGACTTGACCTTGAAATGTCCTTGAAGATTAAGGTTAAGGTCTAATCGAAATAATCATTAAATTGCGTAGGAAAAATCTAACCTCCACTAGTATCATCGAAATTCATGACTCGGAGGTTGGACACTGTTGTTATAGTTATTTTTCTTTGCAATGCTTACATTGCAAGTAATTTTGCCATGTTAAAACAATAAATCTGATGCATCATCAACAGTACCTTGTGAGTGGTCTAAAAAAGTGTATACAATTTTTAAGTGTAAAATATAAACTATTTTAGTATGGCCTATAAGAAAACCGGAGAAGATAAGAGGGAAGAAGAATTATATCATTAAAAATAACGTTATATTTAGATAAATTTTAGGTAATTTTGAAAAATTGGTGTGGAGGAAATGTGGGAGAGGGGACTGAATCATATACATACATACATACATATACATATACATATATACAACATAAGTCCCGAGAGCTCTCGCGTCATTCCTGACAAGTGCAACCTTACAGCCAGCGCCTCCCCCAAAACAATCTCGGTTTCTACACGAGCTCGGGCACGTATTACCGAGCATGAAGAATACCTTGTTACCGTTCTCTCTCTCTCTCTCTCTCTCTCTCTCTCTCTCACTCTCTCTCTCTCTCTCTCTCTCGTATACACGCCATAAGGGTTCTGAAAAGGCAGCGCGCGAGGCGAATGAAGAGAGAAATCGCGCAAAGGGAAACGCGTGCACAAGTCAGGATCTCTCTCTCTCTCTCTCTCTCTCTCTCTCTCTCTCTCTTCAATCTCTGTAGTGTAGAAAAGGGAACACCGAAGGAAGCGTGCTCTGTGTGCGTGAGAATATACGGAAGATGGAAACGCGTTCACGTACAATGAGTGTGCCTATGTTTACGGACCGAGAGGTGAGGTATGTGTGTACTGTTAAGAAGATTATGTAATGCGACTAATGAAGGTAAGCCTACTCACGCGTCGTGTGTCTACGTTTGCTTTGAGGATTTATCGCGATTCGACTGGAAAAAAATGATCCACTTTGCCTTTTAATCGGAAATACTTAAAAGTTTTATGGAAATACGATGCAATTTCTATTGATTTGAGTACGATAAAATTGAATAAAGAATAAAAAAATTACTGATGCCTGTAAAATGTATGCGATTTTCTTGTATATAATCTTTATTTCTATTAATACTATGTAAGTGAATGGCATCTACAGATATAACAAAAATTAAATAATTTATTTACTTTATACTTTAAATATCTACTTTTAACTTTACGCTCACTATACAAGTTGAAAATTATTTGAATTATAGAAAATTGTTACAATACAATGTAGGAAAATATATTACTTGTACCATTATATATCTTTTTCACAAAAAAAAAATTTTATCCAATTTAATACAATTAGTGCCATTAAATCATAATGAATCATGCTGCACTTAACTAACTTTATAAGCCAAATTCTTTTCTTTTGTTCTTTTCAATGCCCTAGTACACCAAATATATAGATACTAAATTCTTTCATTTTTATTTACATAGTGGCCGCGCGCGAGAAAGGCTAATGCTATTCAACAATCTTTTTCCTTTGTAAAATAGAATGAAATTCCTCGACTTTTGAAAGTAAAGCATTCACAGTGGATTTAATTTAAGATTGTATAGCAAAATGCTCGTAGTCTGCAGTTTATTTCTCTTTCGTTACTACACCCAATTAAGCTTTACCATGTATAGACAATACATTACAAAATGCTTTATTTATAAAAATACTCAGAAGTATTCGATAGAAAATGTACATAATTTTTTCGCTTTACATTTATAAGAGGATTTACATAAAATTAACGAAGATTAAAATGTTATAATAATTGTTGCTGCGAAATTGGAACAAACTAAACATTTAAGAAGAATTGTATAATCATGCCAAAACAAATAAGAACAAAAGTGAAAACAAGTGTTCATTTCTAAAACTGGAATTGGAGTAATGAAGGCGCTATAAATGGTTATTTTGTTCGGAATGAAATGTATTCAATATTCAGTGTTATTACACGCGCCTAGTACTAATGCAATTATAATTAATATCCAATAGCAACTCACATTTAGAATCAATAATGGCGTAATCATATTATGAATAATAAATTGATTATCAGATTTTGATTTATTCATATCTATAGGATCCAATCGTGTCCTACTGCTTTCATTGAAAAACGGTACAATCTACTGGCTCTAGATTATAATACAGCTGTGTAGATTGTTTAAATGATTCATTTAAATTCAATTAACTGTATAAGTTTGATAATTGAAAATTTTAATAAAAATAAAATTCAATTGTGAATCTAAACTGTACTCATTTTAGTTTGAAAAACTACAATAACATCGTGTTCAATGTCAATATATCCGTCTAGCAGTTACACCCCACACTGGCGCTGTTACACGTACTTAACGTTACAAGTCCTTCACGCATTGCGCGCGCGTTCTCGTATACACATATACATCTATGTCGACACGCGCATTCGTGTATATAATTCAGGAACAAGATGACTTTTCCGCTTCGTTTCCGGCGCGCGTGGGCGTCTAGATTGGCAGCTTCAGGGGAAAAGCCCACGATATTCGTGAGGTGATTTAATTTCTCTCTCTCTCTCTCTCTCTCTCTGATGTTGCGCGCGGTATAAAAAGCTGCGGATACGCAGATAAAAAAGGCTGCGGAATGAAATGAGAAACAACGGAATTATACGCGTATTGAAGATATTATCAAGCGATCGCGTAATCTTGAAACGTTTATAGCAAAAGAAAATGAAAAAGAATTTTTGTATTTTTCTGATTCAAGTACAGTCGTGGAAAGTAGAAAAGAATTGTTTTTGGCGTAAATTTAATTAAAAGGAACGAATCTGATTAAAAAGTAAAAAATCAATAAAGAATATGTATTATTAAAATGTTACTGAATACAGTATGGTTATATACATTCACGCATTGAGGAAATTTTTTATAAATTTTTCAAAAATCCTGCGATTTCAACCTAAACAATCGGATTTGTTTCTTTTAATTAAATTTAAGTTACCTTCATCCTGCTAATATCATGAAAATTATTGTTTATAGAAAAATCTGTCTTTGTATAAAAAAAAAACGATTTTTCATGGAATATAAAAAGTTTACTTTAATTATGCAAAAGCCTAAAACACTATTCTTATTTCGAGAAATGTATAGCTTGAAATTTGTAACATAAACGAACAATATTAGTGTACCCATGGTATTATAAACGTTGCTAAATATTTGTCTCCGAGAGGGAATATTTATATCGCACTGGCGAGGTCAACTACCACCTCCACAATCAACTTATGATATTTCTGTTTATTATCAATTTTTATAATAAATCTACAATAAAGCAATACGTCAGAATCACAAAATTTAATAATAGCAATTATCTCTCATAATTAAAAGATTCTTCTTTAACAAACAGCTCCAAGAATTCGTTTTGCTACCAGCCAAGCTCCTTCCTCTCACATCAAATGTGAAGGCTGCAGAGTCGGAGTGAGAGAATCGAAAGGTGGAAGATAGACAGAGAGAGAGAGAGAGAGAGACAGAGGGGGGGGGGGAGCTGGTGTGCGTTGTTGTGTGCGCGTTAAAAAAATTATGCCTCCATTTCTTTTGTCCGCCCCGCTCTCGCGGGTGCATACGCATTCACGCGCACCTTCTCCTTTATCGTTCCTCGAAGCGCCCGCGCTTTTTCTTCCCTTACTGACTCATAACTCTCTCTCGCCGAGGCAATATCGCACGCTCGCTCGCGCGCGCGACTTCGTGAAAAGATAATGGAGTGTAAACGTAGACGCGCCGCGTGCGAATACAGCCGCCACTGCTCCTGCTCTCTCTCTCTCCTCTCCCTCTCTCTCACTCTCTCTCTCTCTTTCTCTCTCTCTCTTTCTCTGCTACTTATACTTACCGTGCACAGGGCGCGAAGGTGCGAGAAAATGGAGCGTAACCCCTTTTGTTCGACGCAGCAATCAGCGCTCGCGTGCATATACAATGCAGACGACGAGCTCCCGTGGCAGTAGTACAGCTGAGGATATTTATGGGGATAGGCCGAGTGAAGTAGGCTTCTTGCCTTTCGATTAGAATTAAAACACGTCGAATGGCTTATAAAATATGGCTTGCCAGGCTTTTTGGAGCTCTTTTGGATGTATGAAAGTTGCTATCTTGTTAGAGTTTACTTGAAATTTACTTGCTGTTACTTGGTGATGAGATTTTATTTGCTTTAGCTGTGACTTGAGAGAAATCAAAAACAAAATTTATTATATATATATATGTATAAACATAAAAAAGTGAAAATTTGTGCCATTTTAATTTTCCGGGAGTACTTTACATCCCGCTTTTGCGAAAAATGAAGTTTGCGGGAGAAATATTCAACATTTCACCCGCTTTTCAAGGCAGAAAAGTGGCCATTACAGTTGAGACGGGAGTAAAATATATTTTTGTATTAATCGAAATTTTACAGGCTTAATACATTTTAGTTAGAAAAAATATTATTATTTTACAACAAAGGTGCGCTATTTCTATTCATAACAGTCTCAGTATAACATGCAAAATGATACATGAGATATGGTTGAAATATTGTCTGAATATAGAATGAATATTCCTGAAATTAGACTACAATATTGGTGTTGAATAACTAAATTTACAAAGCTTCTCCGATTTTAGTGATAAGTTTAGCTTAATTCATCAACAACAAAGAATAAATGGACAAGTATTTTTTGCTCTCACTACAAAATTATCTCTAGCACAAGAGCAACTGAAACAGTTTAATGCAGCTGTAAAACTTTATTGGAATGTACATGAAGAGCTCTTCAGATTCTGATATAAAACAAGAGGTCTATTTACATGAACGTAATAAAATACCAATACAGTTATTGTTGTCCATAAAATACTGATGTTTGGAGAGAGCCCTTCAATCTTTAGCTAAAATTAAAATTATATTTTTTACAGATATTTATCAAAATATTTTATCTTGCGATTCTTCAGTATCAAATGACTAAAAATTGTAATTAATCAAAAAAATTATTCTAGAAATTCAAAGCAATGCATCATCAATTCCCTTTTCAACAATTCTTTTTCCTCTACAACAGCGAATCATTATAAACTCTCAATTCATCAATTCTCTCAAATCATCACCTCACGCCTCACCCAAACCAAAATTCACCTCCCCTCTCACTAGATTCTAGGTACACATAAGCCGTTTGCGCGTGCGGGGGCGTCTCTTATCTCACATCTGCTCCACACGCCGTTGCGTTTTACACGCACACGGCTCACCGCAGACACGCGCCTTTGGATGCGGTATATGTGTGGGGCGACGTACGCGCGCGGAACCTCGGTAATGGAATCAACCACCGCGCTACGGCTGCTGCTGCTGCTGCTGCTGCTGCTGCTACTGTGCTCAAGGGTTCTCTATATCTCTCGTGCTTGCCAGATTCAAGACGCGCGCCAAGCTTTACGGTATGCTTTTTTTCATTCGCCGAGCCTTTTGCTACTTCTCTTTCTCTGTGTAAACAGAGTGCGGGGGAGGGGTGGGGGGGGCGAAAAAAAGTGCGGATGTGGATCGCTCGGATGTTTGCGCGCGCAAATATAAGGCGGCTCGGGCAACTTCGGGGATGCGTTTGCGGCGAGCCTTGGGGAATTGAGGTCGACGGGAGAGTAGACTATTTTACTTTGAAAACATTGCACCGAGTGGTCGTATCTGTTTTAATAAAGTTCAAATTTTCTTAATTAAATATTCCTGCTGTGCCCTGCTTTGTTTGCGTTAACGTAAAATGTTAGAGCGTATGAAATTTAATTTATGTTAATTTAACAATTTGGAGGGACTATCTTCTGGAAGAGTGGATGGAATTCATTAGTCCCTACGGTTTCTAGTTTTACACTCAGATATAAGTCTCATAAGTTTTGCTTTTATAGGTCTTTCCCAGAAATTTCAGATCTTTTATCGACTTACTGAGCTCGTCAAATTTAACAGTTTCGACGAATCATTTAACATATATAATATAATACATCTGAAGATCTATAACTGCATCAGATTTTCATAAGCGCTTTAATGACTGCATTTTTATATTAATTAGATGCATTTCAAATACATTTTCAAGGGTGTTAACAATAAATACGGTTATTCTCCAATTATTGAAAAGTAAGGTACTTTAAAATTATTTCACAATTTTTTGAAATATTATTTATTTTTCATTCGATCAAAAATAAAATTTCAAAATTCGCACCCGTAAATTATGAAGTTGACGGAGAAAAATCGTCGTGTTTCCTAATTTATTGAATATACAGCCGCGAAAAGTTTATTCCGACTCAATTACTCGGCAGCCAGTAATGAGAAATTAAAAATGAATCAGCAGGTTAATTTAGCATATCGGCGCAAGATTCGAAATTCCCAGGCCGCAGATCGATACAACAATATCCATGCGCCCGGCGCGCGGCAGTAACCGAGCTTAACGGGCGCAGAGCTTTCTCGCGTTAACATTACAAAGGTCGAACGAACGTCGATAGCGTCTCCATCACGACAGGCGCGGGTACCAAAAGATTACCTTTAGCTCCACGGGTAATTAACAGGCCCGTGCGCGCTGCAGTCGTATCGAGAGTATATATATATATGTAGTCGGTCGATCAGCTTGGAGCAATATCAGTACCGGGAGGGCGAAACGAGGCATCTTGCGCCCAACGAGGCGTTAACAATATTCGAACAGGACGGGGGTGTATAATCCGGCATGCATAGATGTATAGCGCATGCATCCCAGTTCCGGGCCGAATGACGCCGTAAAGCGTTTCTCGCCGCGGATATACATGCGAAATCGTACCCCCTAGACCGGGCTACATTGTGATTACGTTACCGGCGCGTAGCTTTCTCCCTCCCCTTCTCTCCCTCTCTCTTTCTCTTTCGCCCAGTGGGTTTGGGCGGTATGAAGTTGCGATAGCAAAGATCGGCATGCCTATATAAGCAAGACGTGACTCCGGCTATCGTAAACTTTGCGCTCTCCTGTGCGTGGCCGGGTGTATATTCGTACATCAGCTGCTCTTTATGCATTGCCTCGCCTCTTTAGTCATAACGCGCGCGAAATGAACGCGAGCTCTATCTCCTGATGCGCCGGCGCTCTTTACGATCCGGGTGTTTATTCGCGCCTTTTTTCGTGCGCGAGCTTCTTTTTCTCCGTTTTCTCGCGCCCCGGGAGATGTACGCGTGAGCGCGCCCTGGCGCCTCCCAAAAAATTGCAAGTTCGTCTTGAAATTGCTGCAGTCCCGATCGTAAATAAAGCTAAATTAAAAGTTATGAAAGGGGGAAATTTTATCGCGCAATTTTATACTCCAAACTGTCCGTTTTCTCTCTCAGACGCTTGCGCTGCTCTCCGGTATCGGTCTGGAATTTTAAATTTTGGCAAATTCTTTTATGTTTGGCTAAAAATATATTAACTTACTTCGCAAATAGTGAGGAATAAAATTTGAAGCCAAGTATTTATTCTTGGTATTTGAAAATTTAAAGTCTTGATAGCGTGAATTAAGATTGACTTAATAATATTTAATAAACCAGAGTAAAAAGATTTCCCACGAATACTGCTTACTTTAAGATGTCTTTAAGAGCAAAAAGTTTAAAATAAACTTTTCGTTTGAAGTTAAATTTTGCGTTTACATTATTTATGGTTAGATTAAACTTTAATTACTTGCTTAAGAGATATTACATTTATTAAAACATTTACGATGTATCAAAGTTTTAAGTAAGTTCATGGGCAAACAAAAAGCGTAAGTTTATAAATTTTAGTTCATAATGTGATATTCTTTCCAAGTAGTTAAAAAAATGATGTCTATAAAAGTTATTTGAAAGATATAGTACAAAATCTAGTAAGAAGAAAACAAAATTTCTAAATGAAAAATTTTTTCACGAAACGTCACATCTCCTTATTCTTTAAATTCTATTCCTGTGAGCCTCCGACTTTTCAAAATTAACGAGATTTCCTTTTCCATTATTTCAAATTACGGCAAATCAAATCTCGAGTTGTCGAAGCGGCGCACACGCGGAACAGAAGAGAGGGGAGAGAGAAAGAGAGAGAGAGCAAGAAAACTTCTCGGCGCAGCCGGAATTGACAATCTTCCACAGCGGAGACGTCAGCGTAGACGCGCAGGATAATCGTAGGAGAAGCCCGCGGGAGGTCGCGCATTTTTATTTATAAAAGGAACAAAATAAATCGTTTCCTGCCCATAAATGCCCGGGCGCGCGGAGACACGAAAGCGTGCGTGCACGTCTCTCCACTTCCGGAGATAAAAATGTAGCATGTGAACGCGCGCGTGCGAGCCTCCTCCTTATGTACCAAATGACGCGGAAGGTCAGCTTCCCCTCTTCATATGCGCGCTCGTGTCGTCGGGATTTTTTCTCTCCTCATTTGCCGCTTCCTCCTTCCTTTTCCAGCTCTCTCTCTCTCTCTCTCTCTCTGAATTTCCATTTAGCGCTGACAGAATTAAAAGGCTCCCCCGCCCCTCGAGCGTGGCCACGAAATGATAGTTACAAAATTTGGCGCTGAACAAATATCGCCTCGTAAAGCATCTTCATGGATACTTCGAGGCGGCTTGTGAAAACACCGATGAATCTCGCCGCGGAAAAATAAATAGACTTTAATTATACACATGTACACTGTAGCACGCGTTAAGTGTGTCCCGCATGAGGCAGCGAGGATTTCAGTTAAATACACTTCCAAATATAATATAGTTCGACGCGGGTGCGAGAAAGACCCTGGGATTTGTAGATTGATAAATGTTTTCCCATTAAATTTAATGTACATCTATTGGAAGACACTCTAATTATGTACACTGTAACAAATGTAGTGCAAAATTATATTAAATTTACTGCAAATATTAAAAATTCCATGTGCATCATTATTAAAATTTATATAACTGTGCTTTAATGTTTTTTAATGTACGTATTTAAATATCTTCCTACCATAGTACATGTAGACGGCACTTACACTAGATTTAATGAACAATTTAACAGCATACGCACAGGCTAAGGTAGCGAATTGGATTGCATAAATAATTATGCGTTCATTGGATTCGACCAGGAGATTTACGAGAAATAGGGCATACGACGGAGAATGATGTACTTAACTCACCGAGATTTCGCGCTTACTGGGAAATTGATTATACGCCTACTATGCGCATATAGGAGGCTTTTGGTCACCGCCGACGGATTAGTAACTAATTTGTCTCGACCGTCGAAGCGAGAATTATTTTAATTCATGGAGATGGACTATTTATGTCCAGGCTACCGTGAATCGTCAATACTGATTATCGATTGTTGGGATTAAAAGTTCGAGAGACGGTTCGATTATTTTTAAAACCGAAGATTTTTTTAAAGGATGCTTGTATACGAAATCATTCGCAAAAGCTTCAGAGACTTAATGTAATAAGAGTCAAAACTGCAGAGCTGTCAAAGGAATGAATATCGGGCTCCGTGCTATATCCTAAGCTCTCATCCAATTACATTAGCGTGACGCACAATTAAAAAATAAGAAACTACTCTTGAAAATTGAATAATTATAATTAGCTCGGACTAGAACGAGAGCCGAGCGGAAAACGACGGTCTTTTCTACCCCCTCCTCCTCTCCCTTTATAATATTTCGTCGGTCGCTAAGAAGTCGAACGCGAAGTTTCAAATTAACCAAGTTAGTAACGAGTGTCCCATTAAGCAGTAAGCTAATAAGACGAGGCAGAGAAGCGCAGTCTGCCACTACTCCGTGTCTTATCGTGGAAACAATCTTCGGATTTTACGGTGACCCTCTCTCTGAGGAGGCAGAGGAGAGCAGCCGCCAGAGTAGTGTTCCGATCGGACGCTAATGAGAGTCTCTCTCGTATATACCGACGAAACTGGCTTTCTGCATTCTTTCATTTTATCCGTTATTATTATTACCGTCTCTCCTTTTCCCCCCACTGATCGCAACGTTAAACAGTTTCCTCTCGCTCTCAATTACTCCGAAAACGACACTGTCGTGCTTTCTGCAACGCACGCGCATATTTATTAAATGACGAAAAAAAAGCGTGGACGAAGGCGGCGAGAGAAACGCTTACGCGGATAAAAGCGCGAGAGCAAAAAGCCGAGCTTGACCGAAAAAAAGCAGGCGTATCAGCATATTATCGGGCTCTGGTATCCTGAGCGTCGGGCGCTTTGGCGCAGCTTTGCGCGAGCTTTGCGTATGCTGTTTGTACGGGCGCGGGCTATGTAACTTTAGCGCGTGCTATTTGTTCGCAGTCGGGGCCACCTGTAAATGTAAATAATTCTGGAAGAGTGCGAGACTGTACTTTTGTCATTATTAATGTCCAAACTGCAAATATCGAATTTCAAATGAAATGGTATTCATAACTTTGAACTTTTCAGATTTTTGTGTATATTAAAATATTTTTAAGGTGACTTCAAAAGAGAAACAAAGTATGATGTTTCAATAAAAACTCGCTTGAACCCTTGATAAAAGTAAATAACGCGAATGCTAATGTATCCATTATACCTCGACTACGCCGCTTCAATAATAAAATCATTATCATTACCATCATCATTACCTCATCATTCAAACGCCCGTTCTAGTTTCAGCCACTCGCATCACCCTCAATTCCCCACCTGCATCCATCCCAGTATCCCTTTTCTCTCCCTCTATGCGTGAAAAATCACGCCTCGGAAAATAAAGAACAACAGAGGCTCGAGCAAAACGGCGATTGGCGCGCAAGAAAAAAAGGCTTACGCATAACGCGAGAGGGAGAGCCTCGACTGGCGCGTCAATTTAAATGGATTTCTCCTGGCGAGCCGCAGTATGTATGCCAGCGCTGTAGCAGTGGAAGACGAGAGAAAAGAGAGAGAGACGAGCCAGGGCAATCGATATCCCACGTCGCGAGGGCGACTAAAGCTCTACTCTCGCTGCGAGAGGGAATCAGAGCGGCTGGCGGGTGGGCGACAATGAGAGTCGCAGCGCGCACGTCTGGTGCACGACTGAGCAAACGTGTCAGTACCATCGCTCATCGCGCGCAGCTAGCTTCCTCTCTCTCTCCCTCTCTCTCTCACTCGCTCGCTCTCGATAAATTCTCGAAAAATCGTGCTGACGAAGAAACCGTCTCTCGCGGCCCCTTCCATCCCCTCGAAACGAAGGAGCGAGAGCAAGAGAGAAAGAGAGAGAGAGAGAGAGAGAGACTTGAAGCACGTACTTTGTCACGCAAGACACGCACGAATGTTAGAAATAGCTCTCTGTGCGAGCGCGGCGCCGCGCCGCTTCTTTCAATTCGACGAGAAGAAGAAATCAATTTTGATCGGGGCTGATTTATATTTGGCAGACAGCGCCTGCAAGGGAGAGAAAAGTGGAGCCGGATGAAATGGCCTTTTTGGGCTTTTTATTTTTTTAAGAGCATTGCTGGATTATTTAGCGAACGCGCCCGCTGATGCACACGTGCGTGAGCGGGGAGAGTTTGGAGCTGGCTTTTTTTGTGGTGCGAGAAAGTTGCGGTTGGCAAATTCCGCGACTGCTGTTGAGTTTTTTTTTAAAGGGAGAGGGGGGTACCGATTTTTTTTCAAGAGAAATAGTTACAAACCTTTTCAAATCTGTTGAACATTCTTTACTCTGCGCGAGCGACCAGCTTGAATCTGTCTGTACATGTTGATAAAAATGTAAAACAATAAATGATTGTTAGAATTATTAAGTCGTCCGATTGATGGATTGTGTATAAAATTATTAATAAGTAATGTTATTTTGATAGTATACTAAAGATACATATAGGAATAAAATTCATTTGAAATTTAAAAAAGTCTACTTTAGCAAGATAAATTTTAGAGGGGCTGCGATTCGCAAACGACAACTCGACTTTTTCTAAAGGCTACGAATTAGAGCACAATATAAAGCATTTCAGCTAGTATAAAAAGCACCTTTCATAGAGCATCAGGATGGCCCAGAGCACATCTCTCGTTCTCAAATTATCTTTTGCCTCGACTTTAGCCCCTGACATTAAAAATATCTAATTGGTGCGCAAGACGTAAGTGCAGCGCTGCATGCTATTATCGCAGTTTTTTAGAAAGTAAAGTGAGCATATACGTCAATCGTGAATCTCAAAGTGAAACTTCAACTTCTTAATTTTGTAAGCTAAATTCAAAAGGATGATATTAAATAGAAGTTTTCTTATTTGACTTATCTATACCGTGCAGCAGTTAAAATGCTTGCAGTAATTAATATAACATTTGTAATTACTTGTAATTTTAAATGTAATCCAATATAGAAGAATTTATTAATAAGTAAAACTTTCACATTTTCCTCAACAAAAGTTTTATATCATAAGTCATTTAAAAGAATCGTTAAATAAATAATCACATAAAGGCAAATATATCGATTACTTATTACAGCATAATATTATATACTGTCATTTTTACTGAATAAGCTATAAAGCCTTTGATATAGCTGAAAATCCTTCGATAAAAGGCTTTCCAGAGCTTAACTTGAAAAACCCTCTTGAGAGGAATATAAGTATAAGAAGAACATCAAATTGGCATGGTATGACCTAAAAAAAATTTTGAAAGTAAATAAGTATGTATGTATATGAGTATGTCTATAAATACAGCCTTCAAGCGTATAAAATTTATTAATTCGCTATTATTTTATTTTATCTAATATTCTAAATCTCTTAGTAATATAAGTTTTGTTCAAACTAATCACGCACAGAAATTAAACAAAAATACCCAAAATATGTTTGTAAAAAAAAAACAAAAAAAAAAACATATTTCCTTATACATTATTAGTAACGACTTCAGCATCCAAATCTCCCGAAACGCCGCAATAAATAAAAGCTAATCTCGTCTGAAGTAATAACTGAGGACACCGCACGCATCCTGCTATCGCCATCAGCCCCCGTAATTATGTTCATCTCATTTAAAAGACAGCAGCTCGATGCTCCCACCCGCGCACGCATCTGTCCATAATCTATACGCAGCGAAAATACAAGCGCGCTTGGCCCTTATTATTACATCAGTTCTTCTTTGAGGCTGCGTATCAAGCTAATTGAGTCGAGCTCACTTAAGGGCCGCCTGTGCTCATCTCTCTCTTTCTCCCGTCGTCAAGCATCGCGCACGAAAGTGCACCTCTCCCGCCCTATTTGCGTCACTCCGTTGCCGGAGAGATAAAATCTCATATTTATTTTACGCGAGCCGCCCTCCCACTGTATATACCCACGAGCTCGGCTCGTGCTTTGTCTTTGCGGGGAGCACACGCGAAGGCCTATTCATTGAAAAGCCCGCCGCGCGGTTAAGTCGTTTAGCGTCACTGTCGCAGCTCTGGACGTGCGCGCGGATCTTTGTGAAACGCCGAGGACAAAAGGAGTAGTGGAAACGTGGAGGAGTGGAAGCGATTATTTTGAACGCTTGCGCGAATAGTTTATGTATTCTGAATTAGAAAAGTGACTAAATCTGAAAAGAGTGGAATCTAAATCTCAAGGAAGTTCTGATTTTTTTTTAATTTGGAACTAGCGGAGCATTTTAGTGAAATAGGCCAAATACAGAATTTTTATAACTTTTGTTAAAAAAATTCAAATAATGCTTGAGCCAGTTCTTTTTGTTTTCAGAAAGTATAACTGTTGCATAAGTTTGGAACGTTAAAAAATTATAATGCCCTCATTTTTATTGTATGTTCTAATTAATCTTATCAAAGTTTGCAGTATTCTAAGTCATGTTATTAATGTTTAATTCAAAATTTTAAATTATGTGCCTCCCAAATATCACGATGTAACTTCATTTTTTCAATATGGAGTAACTAACAGATTGCAGTAGTTTGAATACATTATTTTCAAAATTTAAAATAGTAGAAAGTTACAAAATAAAACGATGAATTGAGTAATAATCATGAATCTTCCATTTTTATGAAAATTCCAAAAATTAATATATTTTATAATTAAATAATATTTTTGATTTCCTGATGAAACTAAATCTCTAACAAATTTAAAATATTAGCTAAAAAAGTTGCCACAATCTGTCAAAGCCTAAAACCACTATATTTTATGAAAATATTTATTTATACGATAATATGGTAAATTTCATGAGATATGTATTATAAATTTTTCTATACTTGATGTATGTATCATAAAATATGGATGAATCATAAATGTAGATGTGCTATAAAAGTTTTTATAAGTTAAAGTAATTTTTTACATTTTTACTCACTATTATTAGAATTTTCCCAAAGATTATTACGTCAATGGAATCATTACTGTTAATTCATTGTTAGAATATCAGCAAGAATTTTCTCTCTGATTATAATTTATTAGATAAATACATTGTTTAAATCTCAATTTATTGAAAACACAAACATTGGAATTACCTAAAAGTGACATAATTTATTTAATATTTTTAAATAAAATATGAATCGATTGAATAATTTTAATTGAAATATAAAAAGTTTGGGGTAAGATGAAAATCTTTTAATAAAAAAAACATTCACGAGGAATTTAATTACTTCCTTTACTCCATTATTTCGTTGAAAATTCCTGAAAGGTTATTCAGAACTGAAGAATTATGAATAAACCAAAATTCCGAAAAGCCCAGAACCACAGGAATCGGAATTTTCTTTCAATTCTGGGAAGCACTTCAAATTTGGCCTCTCATAGTTTCTGCTCTATTCAAAAGAGAAACAGTCAACCACATTTCAGATACTGGAAATAGCGTTCGTTTTTTGGACAATTTTTTTCTATGAAATAGCTTTTCTAAAAGGTCCCATTTCATCGAACAAAACCAACTCCTCTAAGTATATAAGTCCAAAATCATATAAAATCTTCCTAAAATAACGCTATCGCACGAAAATCAAATCACAATTAGCAAACGCCGTTTGCAAAGAGCTTTGTCGGTGGGCCCGTTGGCATAGAAATTTATGAAATTATCCTGTTATTTCCGGCCGTGCGCGCGCTTGCTGAGCTTTTTTAATCAAACCATCAAATTCGACTGCGCGAATTTCGCTTTCGTCGAGCGCGACAGCGGCAATAGCGCCGGCAGTAGCAACGGCGGCCTGGTGCTTTAGCGCTGGTCCTGTAGAAGAGCGGGGAGGCCGCGCAGGATCGATAGCACAGGTGGAAGCAGACGCGAGCTCGTTCTCGCTCCCTCTCCGCTATCTCTTTCCTGCTTCTCCTTCCTTGCTGCATCCGAGCGCGCGCCAGCCAGCCAGGCTACGTGTGTATATGTATATACGTGTACTCGTTTGAACTCATTGAGTCCAGAATTGAAGAGGATATCCTCTTAGTTCAATTTGCATTTTCCTTTTCCTCCTGATAGGGACAATAAAATTATACTCTAATGAAAAATAGGATAATATTTGGAGGTAATTTCATGAGAGCTGCAAAATAGCTTTCTTTTTATTCAATAAACTGAAAATTTTGCCAATCTTATATTTAGCTTTTGAATATTGTTTTCACCGGCTCTTTAATTTGCGGAAAGACTCAGTGACGGCTGCTTAGAGTGATATAATCATTAATTAAAATAATGATTTAATTAAGATTTCACTCAAATGTCCATTTAATATCAATGTTAACACAATTTATAATTTTACGTAGTAATAAATTTTTCTGTTTATTAATAAATCCGTAAGTTATTATTAATTAATTAGTGTGTGTTTATTAATCAACTTCAAACTAGCATAACTTTCTTTTTAAGAAGATCAATTCAAAGCTTTCTTTGCTTAGTGTTATTTTATTATTAGAAATTTATCAAGGACTTCTCAATAAATTTTACTGTTTATTAATAAATCCGTAAGTTATTATATTTTAAAAAGCTTTAATTTAAAATATGTATTTTATTACTTGTACCAACAACGTTATCATTGAAATTGTATAATAAACCTTGTTTATCTTTTGAAAAGGAAGCTACAATTTTTTCGTTACTTTCCTTCAATTAATAAACACGTAGTATACAAACATTGCTTTTACATCAAAATGTAAAAATAAACAACTCTCATTTAATATGACTTTTATGAACTATTATTTTACTGTAAAGTTGTTTCGCGCTAACACAATTAAAGTGAAATAAAAAAAATACTATATCACTGCTCAAAATCACATTTTTTTTTTTTACATTTTAACTCGAAAAGTCATTAGCCTTCTGTTCCCTATACACACCATAAGACCTTTCCCCCCCCCCCCCCATTGTATCGAAATTGTCCAATCCACTTTTCATCCGCAGCCCCATCGCGTGTAAGCCCAAGCCTATATAGCCCAGCACTACATATATCGCTTCAGCAAACGTGTATCCATGACATACGTACATACGCTCGCGCATTTCAACCCTGTGAGCGTGTTCGAAGAATGCGCATAGTATTGGCCGCACACAAGATTCGCCGCGCGGCGACCGAGCAGCGGTAAATCGATCGGAAATGGGATCTCGATTGAATGGAAATGGCGTCCAGGCGCCATGCAGCAAGCAGCAGCAGCCGGACACGTGTACGCCTCCTCCCCCTCGTGTGTACGCCGAAATATCCTCCCTCACCCACCCTTCGTTCCCGGCACGTTGTGCGAATGTACTGCTAATTCGCTCTCGACTTCTGCTGGCGGTGCTGCCTTTAGAATTCACGCATCGCGCGAGCGCGCTCTGATTATGCGCTGACTGTAATTACGGCGCGTCGAATCGATATCTGGGTTTTTGGGCTGTATATATGAATTTCGGATTAATTTCTTGTTATGCGTCCGCGGAGACCGAATGGAATTGGGGCGGCAATTATTTTTTGATGAGCGGATAATGTATTTTCGCGTGCGCACACACGTACACGTGCACACACTCACGTGCGTCACACGCGCACGCACCACATGTACACGCACATACAAACACACACATACATGTATGTATATATTTTTGCGACAGTATTAACCATTAGGTTAAAAGAACAAATTTATTGAAAAATGAATTCTTCTATTCATTAAGATGACGCGAAGTCATCCTTGTTATCGTTGATACGAAATATATTTATTCGAATTTTATTTTCAATATTCACGAAATTTCTCAGTGACAAGTTATTTTAACGGATAACAACAACGTGACATTGGCATATTTTCGAAAAATTGAAGTTTAAATGAAAAGAAATGGGTTCCCATATTTTCCGAAACAAGGAGGATTTCACAACACCTTAACGCTAAGTCTAAAACAAATCCTTAAATCATCAATATTCGTAAAGAGCTCTATAGTCACCACTCGCTCGCCCCTAACCAAAAGAATCAAACCCAGCAACGCGTCTTGTCAAGAAAAGAGCACCTTCAGACTAAAAAAAACTCCAACACCGAGCAAAAAAGCAAGCGGCTTCTACTCTGTAATTCAAGCCGTGATAAGTCGGCAAACACATCGGCCGCGCGCGCGCGCAACCCTTAAAAGTCCCATAGGCTCTTAAAAGCTGCGCGCGACTCTTTTTCCCTCGATTTATCGGGGGCCTTCCAGAGCGTATTTCCGCCCACGAAGTCCGGCAACGGCGTTTACACTGCGCGCTCTTTCTCTCTCTCTCTCTCTCTCCTTCGAATTCACTTCTTTTTCTCGCCTCCGCCGGCTCGTTTTTATACGCGAGCGCGCTTACGTAAATAAGGATGCTTAGCGAAGCGTGCGCGCCGGCAGGACACAGCTGCGACAAGGCGGCGCGCACGCTGGTGTCGGCTTACTTGAAATCTTGGAGGACAGCGCCGGGGCTGCGCGCGCGATACGCCTTTTATCCTGTCGCACGACGTGTCAGCTGGGCGACGAGGAGAGAAAGAGAGAGAGAGAGAGACGTCCTGATGGCGGTTAGCTGCGGGAGTGAGAGAGCTTTCGGGTTGAGCTGGCTGGCTTCCCGCTGATTTTTGCTGATGGATTTTTAACGGATTGGTTAAAGAATGGACTTTTTAGCGGTTTACGATTGTTAGGTAGATGGTGAGAAAACAGGATGTGCTTATGGTTAGGGAGTTTTTAGTGTACGTGTCAGATTGATAAGTCCCATTGAGTTAAATTGGCCCTTATTATAAATAAAGCGCAGTTTTCTTCAAGCCTAAATGCTAACCTGCACTAACTGCAAGACATAGACGGAAAAGCTTTATCAGAATCTGCTAAGATGATGAGCACCTCGTGAAGTCAAACGCTTCATTATATATAAAGTTATAAACAATAAAATATTTAAAATTAATTTT
>JAPYZA010006714.1:0-18669 GCA_030522685.1 Eupelmus azureus
AAGCTCGCGGAGAGTGGGAGAGAAGCGCGCGCGCGCGCGACACGTTCTAGGAGTCAGGAACTGCAGCAGCGGCGCTACTGCAACACACGGAGTGAGAGAGATTGCAGAAAGAAGGGAGGGGGTAAGGAATCCGAGTGGCGGCCGCGCTGAGTCAGGTGCGAGAGTTCGCGAGTATATATACGTGGGGGGTGGGGGGAGCCGCCGCGGCTGCTGGCTTTTTGGGGGTGTGCGTGTATGTGTATTGACGTGGGAGAGAGAGAGTGAGCTGGCGCGGTTGGTTAGGCTTGAAATGATGGATGTAATGGAGAGGTTGGGATTATTGATTGTTATAGGGTGAGCACAGTGATGGCTCTGAGGATGCCGTTTAGGCGGTGCTTGTTGTTATCGATTCGGTGTGGGTTGGCGGATGTTTTTATTGCGATGGATGGATGGATAGGTTTTGCTTTATTGTTTTGTTAGAGGAGTAAGGGTAGAGATACGCTGAAGGTTTTTGTCTGTAGCGTAGCAAGTTGTACAGTAGATAATGATGGAATTAATAGAGTTAGCATATATCGTTTAATATCACAGTAGGAGTCAGAGCATTTAAGATAATCACAAGCAATGAAATGAAGAATCTACAATCTAAATTATAAAATTGTAAAATCAAGTCACAGTTCATTAACGTATATCTGACGTAGTGGGTTTCATCTGAATGAAATCTCCTTTTGCCCATTAAAGAAATGTAGAACGCCTGGAGTTTGAAATAAATAATAACTAAATATTTGACAGCTCTTGGATTCTTTTCTCAACTTTCGCCAGACTAAATGCATTAATTAATTTGCTGTATAACCGTTTGCAAGTCATACCGCAAAAGAGTACTATTTTCCTAACAATGTTTTCCTACAATTTTCACTATTGACTCGTCATTAATTTAGCTTTGCTCCACCGCAATTTCACTTCTTCGCTTGAACCATCTACTGCCCATCTTCTCAACCATAAACATTCACCAAAAACGTTTCACCACCCCACCAAAAACCCTCCAAAAAACCCAATCAAACCCCAGCCCTCTCCCGCAACACCCAGCGCAAAAACCATCTTCTCCCCGCAAAAAGAGATTAGCCTCAATCCTCTCGTCGTGTACGCTCGGTGTATACTCTCAGAGCGCGCGCTCTCGCTACATACATATACAATATCTTCGGGGGGGCACTCGGGCTCGAGAGTTACGGCACTTGCCCGTGCTCGATTCGCTGCCGCTATGGCTGGCGGGGGCAGCCAGCCAGCCAGCTAGCAGCAGCCAGCCAGCCTGCGCGCGCGGTCGATACGGCAACACCGCGCCCGCGCTTGTGCTCCTCTCTGCGCGCCTCCGTGTATATACGTATATATATACACGTACAGAGAGGGAGAGAGAGAGAAAGAGCGCGTGCCGCCGACGACGAATACGTGAAATTCGTGCGAAAGTCCCGTGACGAGTGTGAGAGAGAGAAGGAGAGTGGAAGTGTATAAAGTAGACGTGTACGTGTGTGTACACACGCTTCTAACGCCGGCTCTCTTTTTGAGAAATCGATCGCCGACGCTCTCGCTCTCCTTTTTCCGCTGTGCGCGTACTTAGCGCGCGAGCGCGGAGATGGCTACGTACGAAGGGTACGTGTATATAGGTATATAAGCCGGCGCGCATCGGCGGAGCGCGCGGGCTGATCTCTCTCTCCTCTCCTTTGGCCGTTAACGAGCGATAATTGCGCGTGTCAGGCCCTCGGAAACGGCTCTCTCTCTCTCTCTCTCTCGTGTATTTGGCAACGTCGCCGGCAACGGCTCTCTCGGATGTGCGAGAGACAGAGACAGCAAGGGACGGGTTTATGACGCGAGGGTGGCTGCCGCTGCTGGTTTGGGAGAGAGAGCAGCGATCCTCCGAAAGAGATTTTTCTGGCCTCTCCAGAGGCACACACGTGCGCGCCTGATGTTAGGTATATAGAGATGGGAGGCGAGCGCGCTGGTCATCGAGGGATGGGGCCTGGGCTCTTTCTTTTACAGGAGTTCGATGCGATGGGTTTCTTTTTTTTTAGAGTGAGGGATCGACTGTGGGAGGTGGAAGGGAGAGGATCGATGGCGAAATCAAAAGGTTTTGTGGAAGTTTTCGGAGGGATCGTGGGATGGATTGAACGGGGGATTAAGTGTAGAGAGGGTTTCGTGAGGGTTTAATTAGTGTGTATTGGAGGTTGTGATTGGATTTGGAAATTTTTTTAATCAGGTTGATGTTGGAAGATTTTAGGAAAAAAATGAAAGAAATGTATGGCAAAAATTTAAGGAAGAGAATATTTATAAAAGGATTTTAATACGCGCCTTTTTTAACGTTATACTAAAATTGACTTACATAAAATTCAAGTTAACAATGTAATGTAAAATCTTGGTATGTAAGTGCATTTAAATTATGCTGATTCAAGGTTTCAATTTTAGTGTTAATAAGCGAGAACGTTAGCATTATCAGTAGTTTTTAATCCGTTATAAATTTTATTGCTGGTATTGTACCAAGGCTCTAAAAATAGTCAGCGAAAACACGCTTTTAAAGCCAAAATGAGGTTTCTAAACTACATTTAAAATTTAGTTATTGAATCTGCTCTACATAATAATGTAAGTTTTGGCAAAGTGTCCAAAATCTATTTTGATAATTATTATAAGTAAGAAATGCTTTGCATCCACTTGAAACCATTTCTAAACTTTGTAAATACAAATGTGGTAATCATGTGAAATAAATAGGCTCGATCTTCAAGTATTTATAATTATTTCTTATATATTATAAATATTAATAGAAAAAAAATATAATTTCAGACGCAATTTTGAACTTCTTTATCTTTTCTAATTCCAAACGACTCCATTCACAGTAAAGTATTTCTGTAATGTAGTGAGAAACACGGAGACGTATCCGTGCATGCAGCACCGCACAACGCGTTATTTTCTCTGAAGCTTTTGATGTTCCGCTCAGCACCGGCAGAAGGATGAAATTCAGAAGCGCGCGCGGGGATATTGCATTTTGCTTATGAACCATACGAATTTAAAATCGTAAAACGCCGCCGTAAAGTGAGAGCAGTTTCCAGTTTTTCAGTTTCGAGCGATGGTTAGAGAAATAAAACGAATATATTTATTTCACTTTCTGAGATTTATGGGTGTGTCTGGAATTCGGTTTAATTAACTTTTTCACAATTCAATATTTTTTCAATTTTTATACTTAAATATAATTCTATTGTGTGTAAGTGCAATAATTTATCATTCAAAAAATATTTTCTCAGAGAGAGCACAGCAGAATATTCTATTGCAGCACAAAAAAGAATAATTTTTTGCATTCGTTTTATGCACTCGCACGTGAAATTCAAAACTATTTCCATCCGCAGAGCTAGAAGCTCGGCATTTTTCAATACGATGCGTCTGCCTGCAAGTCGGCCTCTGAAAATTATTTTTCTAAAGTCTCGGCTGGTGTATACATTAGAAAAGCGGCCGCCGCTCTGGGGCATGTAAAAACGTGCCCCGACTACAGAAGTGTTAATGTATAGTCTTAAGAACAGACGCGCTCACATATCCATCGCGCGACGGGAATTGAAAAATCTTCTCGCTGCTCTGGGGCTTTGGGTCCTTGAATGCGAACGTGTATATGCCTCATTGGATTCGTCCAAAGTTAAGCAAACATTGAAGCAGCTTGTCACGGACTTTGTTTCGTTGAAGAAAGTTCTTTTTTTGTGTCCGCTAGATTTAATGAAGTTTCGTTGAAGTTGAGACGTTGTTCCTTCTCGGAATGAGATGTTTGTTTAAGACTAATTTGACGCTCTAAAAATAATTGTCAATTTAAAAATAATTTAATAGAAAGATTTTAAAAATATAAGCTTTAATAAGTTTTTCATATCCGTATAATAAACTATTAAAGTTTCAGCATTTTTAAAAGCTGATTGCAGATATTCAAGAGCGAAACACTAAACAGACTAAACCCTAATCTTCATATCAATTAACGAAAGAATTTTGTCATTCCCACTTATCTTCTGTCAATCTCTCCGAAAAAATAATTTACTACCATCATCTCTCATCTACAACAAATACAATCGTCCCCACTATACTTCCCTCCTCCAAAAAAAAAACCATCAAATCAATCCAACAGCCAAACATGCCCCCACATCCCACGGTAAACCCAAAGAATCCGACCTATAGCGCTGCACAATTGACGGACGCGTAACGCCGTGATGGAATCGACGGGGCCGAGAAGCTAAAGAGAGACAAGACAAGAGCGCGCGCGGCTGCTACGCCGCGCGCGATCGCGAAAGGAGAGAGCCGCGCAGAGCGGCGCGTGTATATAATACACGGGCTCTGCGGCTGCGGCTCTCTCGACGACAGGCGCAACAGTAGTAGTAGGAGGATGAGCATCGAGACGTGGCAACGTGGCGCTCGGCTCGCTCTCGCGCCCGCACAGAGCGAGAGAGCGAGAGAGACAGATAAATAGAGATGGCCAGACGCGCGAACGCACACCGTTAGCGGGCTGAACTCGCAAAGACGGATGGCCGAGAGAGAGAGAGGGAGAGAGGGACGGATTTCCTCGCGCGTTTGGCTTTTTTCGGAGACTGGCAGGGCTCCTTCCTTTTCTCGCGCGTGCAGTTTCGCTGTGGAGGTGGCGTTTGAGCGATGGCGCTGCTGCCGCTGCTGGTTTTGCCGTTTGTCTGTTATGTAATTTTGGCGATTGTGAGGAGACTGCGCGGATGCGGTTTGATTTGAGAATGGGATGCTTTGGTGTTGTTGATGAATTAGGTTTTTTATGTGTGGGTGGGTTGAGTTTGTACGATAGGATGGATGAAGTCGTTCGATGTAACGTTGTTTGTTGTAGATTTAACAAATGCAGTAATTTTTTAAACACGCGCAAGTTTCTTATTTAGTAGAAAAAAGACGCAATTATTACTTGAATAAGAAAGAAGCGTTTGATGCAGATATTCCTGACACGAAATGAATGGTACACGTATAGGTGTAATAACAGTGCATTATTAGTCATCATGTGTTTAAAATCGAAAAACATTCCAATGCTCGTTTCAGGAACAAAGAACCTCATATTTAAGCTAATGCTTTGGATGTTAATTTTGATAATTCGTGTCAATTATTCCAATAAAAGAATAGATTTTTACAAAGTTAAAAAAAAAAGAATTCATCTACAACCTTTATCTCATTTAAATACATTCTCTCAGTCACCCAAAAAAAAAATCCAAACTCAAACACTCTTCCTGCAGCTTTCCCCGAATAATCCAAGAGCATCCTAAAATACACCCGCATAAACAAATAAAACTAAAAATTGCATTTCAAAGTAACTCCCGGAGCACAGGGCCCAAAGGGGGGAAGCCGTAGCTGCCGCGCTGCTCTCCTCATGGGAGAACTTCTTGCTTCCTCAGCAACCAGAGAGAGAGAGAGGGAGAGACGCAGGGAAAGTGAGGCAAGGGGGGAAGGCACAGGCACGAGAGTTGAGTTGAGACAAGAATCGTTTACTTGAAGAATGCATCGGCAGCTGTCCCCCGCTTCCGAAGACTCGGCTCCGCCTTGTGTGTTCTCTTGTTCTTGTGCATGCTCTCCCTCTCGAAGATCCTTTTTTTTTCTCTCTCTCAATCTCGATTCCATTCCTGGCCTGCAGTGTCCTCTGTACTCGGGGATTGCGATACTTGCGAGCAGAATTTTACAGCGGCGAGGATAATTCGATGATTTTAAATAATAATGGCGATTCTTTTGTGCATGAGTGTAGAGGTAGAATTTTTTCATTTGGAACTGTTGATATGTACATATAATGTTAAAAATGTTGGCCATAGATCTTATTGTCAAATGTGCGGCGTACCAATTTCATTTTGATGTTGCCAACGAACGCTCGGCGTGTACTTGCGGTAGAATGAAGGTATACGGAGTTTATAACCGTATAGTCCTGACCATGACAGACTTTCACTCTTTCCTCAAAGTTTCTCTATTTGCTTCTCGCTCGTTGCAAAATAAGTTTGCTGTTTTTTTCAGCTACCATAATGGCTTTGTGTGAAATTGGCTTTGTCGTCGGAATATCTCGTGAAGATAAATCCTCGTTATCAGCGTCATTTTGTGGTTGTCTTTATCGTTGCTGTAATTGTATCATTTGTGTAGAAGATATTTTATTTTGTAGAGCGCATAGATTGGTGTACATTAACAGTTTATGTTTAATAAAGTCATCTTTTTAACTGCAAAGTAATTTCAAAAAATATTTTTCATGTCGCAAAAATATTCAAAACAGGTTTAGATCTTAGACAGTATCTTGTAGCTTTTTATATGTGACCTATCTGTTTTTGAAAATATTATATAATGATTTAGTTAAACCAGTTTTTGAAAGTGATGAAATTCAAAATACGAAATATTCATCTCCTAATTAAAAATTAGCAATTAAAACCTGTATAGTAAAAATAAACAGCAGATATTTATAATCCCTATATTTATAAATAGCAATATTTTTTCATTCTACTTCAATGTCGATACGAAATAACTAAAGAAGAGTGCAAGGTTAAGAATATATAGCAGAACGTAGAGAGAGAAAGAGAAGCGCAAAGAAACAATGAAAATAGAAGAGCGAGGAGCTTCGAATAAGGGTAATGGGAAGGAAGAAAGAAAGAGAAGACAATATCGTGTTTGACGCGTTTTTATTGCTGACTAAGAAGTGGACCAACCGCCTTTGCTCGCGCTGCTCTCCTTGATTATTTTTCAGATACGAAGACTCGGGTATTTTCTGAGAGCAGGTTCAACTTACTGGCACTATACATTGCAAGAATTCAGCCTACAAAACTAATATAGCATTTGAACTTGATAGTACATTTATCTTCGACTACCATTAGAATCAAAAGATCTGAAATTTGAGTACTTCATTTTGATTCATACCCTTATTTCCTCAAATAAACCAGGAAAATCTATTAAAATAATTAAACATTTCCAAACTATCGCACTAGCTAAAACTAAAGACCATCAAAACTCTCTCGAATCCCACAAAGCGTTGCGTAGAATCTCCCGGATCGCCAAGATAAGCGTTACCACAGCGCAGTTGGCAGGCGTAATTTCGCTAATTAAATGCAGCTCTCGCGCTCGAGAGAAAATTCAAAGCGCATAGTGTACGCGTGTGTGGGGCACACGCGAACTGCGCGCTTGATCCAAAGTCTGAGAGATAGCGTTAATGGTAATGACATAACGCGAGCGCGCAAACCTCGCCCCCTAGATGCTGGGGGGCCTTTCCACGTTTGTAATTTATATCGTGGCCGATCTGCGCGATGGAGCTCGAGAAATGATAAGGTGAGAGCAGACCGAGCGCTGGTTGGGTTAGGTTGCAGAGATGGCTGATCATTGCCTACTTAGAGAGCTGGCTGTACGGTAAAACTGCTGGGAGGACTGAAATCTGAGCTGTGGTTGAGGAAAAAAACAGTGGAATCTTATGGGATTGAATAGAGGGTTTTTTATTTGGCTTTTCGCTAGTTATTATAGTGTCTGTTTATAGTAATTACGCGTTTTACTTGGTGCCTTCTTAAGGGCATTTCTCGAATGTCTTCGAGTAACTTCAAAAGCTACGTCCAAAGCCGGTTTCCAAGTAGTTTTACAGGTTAAATTAGTAAGCAAGATGTTGCCGAAGTATAGATTATAAGGGGCAAGGTTTTCATTGCGTTGAAACCGTGATTTAAAGTGTTACAAAAGATTAAAAAACGTGATTTTAAAATCCATTTAAATAAAATATGAATTACACTTTTAATCGTTCCAATTTAAACGTTTATGTGTAAAAAGTAAACGACTATATAAATCTTTGGATTTGATTTTACTAAATCACGCTCACAAATCTAAAAGAAAGTAGTAAAAGCGAACTAGAAAATACTGGTAAATCAGAATTAAGGATCCCACTTTCTTGCACCATTATTTTCTTTGTGGATGTTTTTTTGTGTGATATTTTAAAGTATGTAGTGCTCAACTGGTTATTGAAAGCGCATTATAAGAAATGACTTGAATATTTAAAAATTTTCATCGTACATTATCTGTCGTAGCAACTAATAATTATTGAAACATGAACTTATTTGCATGCCTCAGAATACTAACAGAATGTTAGCTAATGTACATAATGAATTTGAAGAAAAAATATTTTGGTAACCTAATAATCTCAGTAATGTCATTTTCTTAAGGAAATAAAAAAGGTTAAATTACGTGCCAAATTGCGCCAATAACATAATAGTACAGATATACTTTGCAATCGATTTCACCGTTTAAATCCGCCGATTCCAAAACGTCATTTCACTCTATCATTTATCCGTTATTGGAAATCGTTAAAAATGATTGGAACAGGCAGAAAGTTGACGACGTGATTTTTTATGATACCCCATTTAAGTTAGTGTACAGCGTGCAAACTAACACATAATTGATCAGTAAAATGATAAAATTGTAACTGGTCTCCAGACCTCTGATAAGCTCCTATAAGCCAAATTCCTATATGAATTTTTTTATAATGCCCCTTTTATATAAACATAAATACACAAAACCATGGTTAACAATCTCTCTCTTCGGCTATCATGGCTGATTGATGATGCTCAATCCTAACAACTGTTATAGTCTCCAAAACACTCATAACCTAAAAAAATCGACCCGTCGGTAAAACAGAACATCCCCTAAAAATCGCAAATCATACTTCAGCGTTCGATGCTTTACGTTCTTTCTCGAGCGAACACGTGTACAGACCGCTCTCCTCTCCGCGGCGCGTGTTCCCCCTAAAAACAGCCGCGGAGAGGATTCGCGCGCGAGGGGGCATCAAAATGGCCTTGGCCGAGGTGCTTCCTCTCTCTCTCTCTAGCTCGTGTATATACGCACGCGCACTACCCTCTCTCTCTCTCGTGGCGAGTGTATACGTACGAGCCTCGTCGTCACTCGCGCGCGCTTTGGAGGTCACTGCACCTTACACACTGTACATTTCTCTCTCTCTCTCTCTCACTCGCTCTTCTGTGTGTCGGTGTTCTCTGCTCAATCGCACCGACGAGCGTACTATATATATACTTACGAGGCAAATGCTCGCTCGCTGCATATATAGATACTTGGTCGTGCCTTCCGTGTCTTTAGCGTACCGAGAGTATCGCTAAAAGAGCGATGGTACTTTCTGTCTGCATTGCGGCGCGCTGCTTTGTTGTGCATGTAGGCTGTCAGCGCTAAGTGCATTTTCGGATTTTCACCGAGTTTTTTTTTTTTTTTTTAAGGATTGGTACGTTTTTTGGAAGACTCCGTGAGTTTCTAAATGACTGATTGTTAGCTGAATTGCAAGTGTCTTATATTTGTAATATGACTTAGAAAAGGCATCTCTAAAAAAATGTCTGATAATCTATTCATTAAGATTAATTCAAACCGGATCGGATTTAAAATTTTGTCGAATACAATCCATGTAATAAAATAAAAATTTTATACAAACATTATTTGTACAAAAAATTTCGTGTTCGTTCCCTCGAAATACCGAAAGCCGAAAAACGTCAAAAACAAAATGCAAATATAAGCGAGGCACTCACATTCCCATACAATGTTTGCGCGCGTTCGCAAATTATTCACACACATTTGCGCACGCAGTCGTCGTATGACTCAACAGAATCGCAGCGGGAATTTTCAGCGGCCATCGCCGCGACGACGATGAATAATACCCCGCCAGTTTCCTTTTCGAATAGCGAACGTAACTCTCCCAAGCGCCGATTTCGTTACACATACACACAGAGACCCTCTCACCATCGTGCAGAAACGAGCATTTTCCATATACGTACCCGCCGCCTATCCCCGTACTTGCAGCGCGACGCTAGATTGCCACCTTTTGAGCTTCCGGCCCCGGCTGTAATTATTATTATGCACGCCACTGCCTTTCTCTGCTATTCTGTCCCCTCTATAAATTAACCGCGAGCAGCTCTCCTTTCGTTTCTTTTGTTTGGCCTTTTCAGCTCCACTGCTCAGCCCCGTGCACACCGAAACGCGCGATTTGAATTTAAGCATGGTAATGAGCCGCGCGCGGGGATATTGCGATTGTGATCTCTGGGCGCTGCTGCCCTCGTTCCTTGTGTTTTCTTGCGTTCGGCGCGATTTCCGCACGGAATTCTTACGTTTGTGTGCTGATGGTCGCTGGTGTTTTTGTTTGTCGGTTTATTTTCTTCTGGCAGGGTTTTTTTTCAAGTGACTTGTCAAGCTGGGTTCGTTATTTTACGTAAGAAAGTATGTTGTGATAATAGTGAGTGATGGTTTACGTGGCTTGTTATACTTTTATGGACAATAATTTATGTGTTACCAGTAAGGGAACACCTGGAAAATGTGTAATTATAAATTGCGGGTAAGGCTCAGTTGCCAGGTCTCACGACAGTGTTTATTATTTGCAAAACATCGATACTTTTACGACAATGACTGCGGGGGTCATTAGGAATCGCGAGTTTAGATCCTAAGAGGTGATTATCCGCAATTAAAATGAAAACGTGATTGAGAAACAGCGCTTCGACGGATAATGTTTCCACCCATCATGTGCATTGTTGTATAATGTGTGTGGCTATAAAAAATACTTTCTAAATCCCTTGGAACAGAAACAGCCGGTATCTTTATACTTCCGAATGCAACTTTCACTCTGAAAGAATCAATTCTCGTTTGAATAATGAATGCAGAGCAGGATTTCTCTTTGACAACAGTTCGGCGTTTTCGAAATCTAGACCCATTTCTAATGCCTCGGGACGTATTGTTTGATTTTAAATTATACATACGAATTCTGCAAACATTATAGAAACTCCTAAAATAATTGGGGCTCTAACAATGTAAACCCTCAGAGTACTTCTAGATCAAAGCAATCATTATCCCCACAGCAAATCTCATTATAACTTCTACGACCAACCACTGCCTACCATTCAATCCTTCCCACCCCACAGCCACATCAAGCACAGCAACCTCAATCTCTCAATCACCACCAGCTCCAATCTCACCACCTCAGCCATCTCCAGCCTCTGCCATCCCTCTGCACCTATCCTCCCTCAGCCAAGCAACTCACCAGCATTGTGCCCACTGTGTGTATACACATCCACGCGCGCGAGGCGCTCGGAAAAGCTGCCTCACGCACGACGCGCTGCCGGCGTCTCGCCCCCTCTCCTCCCGCGCGCGCGTATCAGTCGGGCTCATTCATGCATTTGGCGGTTGTGTTAGCTCTCTCGCTAGGCGTACACGCGCGCGCGCTCGGCGCGAAAGAGAGAGTGAGAGAGGGCGAGCACATCGCCGGCGCGCAATCAGCTGATCTCTCTCTCTCTCTCTCTCTCACTCTCTCGACGACGACGTCGACGACTCTACGACGACAGACTGCACGTCGCCGGCAACCCCTCTCCCTTCCCACCCCCCTTGGTCACCACCTCTCTGCCCCTCTCCTCTCTCTCTCTCACTCTTGGGCCGCGCGCGCGCTTCCTCCTCCTCCGCCGCCCCGAGGACGATCAGCTGACTACTGTCAGTGAGCGCAGCGTCGTGGGTCCCCCTGGCTCTATGTGTGTTACGTGTGCGTGTGTGTGTATGAACGCGCGCGCGCGCGCTCGATACCACGTGGTGGGGCAGCAGCAGCAGCACCAGAAACGTGAAGTCGAGAAGCGCGCAAGTCTATGTATATACGTGTGTGCACCACGCGTCTTCTCTCTCTCTCTCACTCGCGTGCGTCGTTTTGGCGGGATATACACACGAGAGAGCGAGAGAGCCACGTGGGTAAACACGAGGGTGGGGCGCCACAGCGAGCCGATCTCGGTGTTGTGTACTGCGCGAGTGTGTAGCTGGCGATTGGAGCCGCGCATGTTGCGAGCTTGTGTGGAATGCGCGCTTGGGGTTGGCACGCGGCCGGTGGGTGTAGTTGGTGAAGTTGTCTTTCGCGGGAGGTCAGAGCTGCGAGCGGGGTTGATGTGGTGTGTTGTTGTTGTTTTGGAAAATATAGTTGGGTTGGTGAGGGTTGAGGGTTTATTGATGTCGGTGGATAGTAATTGTGGTAGAACGGTACGAATTAAAGAGCTTTTTTCTGTATTACTTGAAGTTGCTGACGCGTCAGTAGATACCAGCCGATCTTGGTCAGACGTGGAATTATGCTTCTGATGCATTATACCTTATCAAAATGTAATTGTTTAGAAGTTAATTCTGAATTTTTTCTAGGAATGATGTAGTATTGATTTATGCTTTTTTAAACTTATTACAACTTAATTATGAAATTCCAAGCGTAAATACAAACAGCGGAATCATGTTATTCTACGTTCATATGCTTCTATACTTACTTGTTGAGTGCAACATATTTACGTGAAATAAGTGATTTATTTCGTAGAATAAATGTTAGATTTAGGTAGCAGCCTCAAGCAAGTGTTGTTTTCCATCTATACCTTTCATTTGGTCGACAAACAATATCTACCCGGAAATTAGTAAACAAAACAGAACTTACTGCAACTTCTTTAGGTAAACGTGTTGTAATCATCTACCTTGCGCACTTGTTTAAAACACTCAATTTTGAGATATTTTAAGGCATCATTATTTACATTTGTATGCATTTAAAATTATAATTTTCACTTAACTTTAATAAATAATTACTAATTTTCATTTTCTTCGATGTTCACTACAATCAATAAAAAGTCTGAATGTCTTAAAGTTGCCTTCTATGAATTATAGTAAATTAAAAGTTATCCATAATGTATTATTTTATTTTTTATAAAATAGATTATTAATTTTTAAATTAAAAATTTGTTTTAAGTGTATACGCAAAATTATACTTTGCATATTAGTTTCCTTCCTAGGAAGTATTCTGAGCAGAAGTATGTGAAGCACATTACATATTTTGCAAACTTCTCCTCAAAATAGAAACACATATTTTTCATGTATTTCGAAAAATAACTATATATTAGAATCAATAAGATAACCATATTACTTGTTATTATATAACATCTTAATTATCTAGTTTTCTTCATCGTTGCTTGGAATCTTATCAGCATTTAATATTGTATTCAATCTATCTCTCTTCATCTTTTTCTGTTATCTGATACAATATCGACTTTCATTCCTCGTCGATATATTTTATGTCTGTAATACAAAAGTACAAATTCATATTTTATTTAGTTTATATATATATCCTCTATCACTATCACTTTGATTAACGTATCAACTATTTATTATTCCACGTTTTTTGTTATAAACTTTCAATAACATTTGCTACTCATTATCACCATTCAGAAAATCAATAAAATTGTCATTCTGACAGCGCAAATTGCCATTCGAGCCGCGAGAAAGTTCGACGCGCGAGCAGGCTCTGGATGCTGTCGGAGATGACGCAGAAAGGCTTTAAGTGACCAATTATTCTCGGTGCTCTCGGCAAGGAAATGTGAACTGCAGAATATTATTCAGCGAGAGAGCGTCTCGAAAAAAATGCCGCCTCTTTTATGGTGCGCGCGCGCGCGTTTAAACGTCAACGAGAAAACGAATATAATTTACGAACGGACGCTTTGAGATGCATCCATGCGCGCGGGGGCCCTGGCAAATCGACGAGTTTTTTGCTCGTTAGCCGCTAGGAAAGTTACCGGGAGCCGCGGATCGGTTGTTTTCTCGAGAGTGAAAAGTTGAGGCAGATCGCCTTTTTTTCCTCGGGGCGCTGGATTTATATAGAAGTTTACAAGTTTCTTAATTAAAAGTAGGAAGCGAATTGACGGCGGACGAGGCGCGGCAAGAACTCCTGAATACTTCGGAGACGCGAGAAATTAAGAAGTTTTGAGGCCGGTTAATTTTTTCGAAATTACAGTGTGCATCTTGGGAGCTGGGATTTTGCGCGTTTTTATCCCGTTTTATGTAACTTGCTTGTGAAAAGTTCGAGATAAGTGCAAATTACAATTGGAGCACGAAAGCAAACTGTAAAGGTATAATAATGAGTTTGATTACTGCAAGTTAAAATATAGCATTATAAACTTCTTGAATACAGGCTGATATATATTATTAAAGAAACACACCCATATTTCAATCATGCTTAGAATTAGTATTAAGGTGTGGCAAGCTCTGAAAGTTCATTGTATGTTGCATATTGGCATGAAATATTATATGCAGTGTATCGGCAAGTGTTGAACTACTATAGATAAAAACCAGTAACTTATACATATAAACTTTGTGAAAGTCAATCTTAAAAGCTACGTTGTTTAATACCACATTGGCTCAGCTTTCTATTTTGTGCAACGTATATTCAAAATTATTGGACAATCTTATACTTTCTACTCGGCGTTAAGTCTTGAATAATGTAATAGAGAATATAAATATCGATAACAAATGATAATCCCCGAGCCACACACTACATTACAAAGCTAACACTCATCAGTATCACTGAAGACAACATATCTCACAGTAAATCAGAATAATACTGTTCAATTATCCTCATAATTATCTTTACCACCTGAGCCAAGCACCTCCCGCCAAAACCCAGCTCCAAACCCCAACAAAGAGCAACATTCACCTCCACCCTCATTCACCCTCGAGCCAACAATCCCAAAACTTCCATCTATCCAAAACAGACCATATCCGCACCACGAACCACAAGATCAAAAACTATCCGAGCAGCGCGAGCGAACCGGTCTTCGAGTCCGTCACTCCCGACACCACACAGTCAGCGCCTCTCTATACTCTCTCTTTACTCTTGCAGTGTGTGGCGCGGCGCGGCGCTTGGTGACGACACGCCGGCGGCAGTTCCCCGTCATCGGGCTCTACGTCCTCAGGCCGTCGCACTGCGAAACTACGCGCGCGAGCACGTGGCTACTATGCCGACAATAGCGCGCCTCGTGCACATTCGAAAATGCGCGGCGCGTGCGCTCTCTCTCTCTCTCTCCACTCGGCGAGAGAGATAAACAGAGAGAGAGAGCAGCGAGCACGTGCTCAGGAGGAGAGTCTCTCTCCCGGCGTGCCGGCGCGACGTAAGAGAGAGGGAGGAATAGACAGCCGAGTGCCTGACCATGTCCTACCCCAAGAACGCGCTGCGCGCCCGAAAGAGCGCGCGCGCGCGCGCACAGATACACGCGCGCTAGACACCACGTGGTCGTAGTGCTGAGCCTCTCCGAGCGTCTGTATATATACTTTCATCATTTAGTTCATCCAAGAGAGAGAGCGTGCAGGTTCGAGCACGTGGGGCAGCAGATTAGCGCGCATGCGCGTTGCCTGCACACTCACACTCACACCACTGACTTCAGACACACACACACACACGTATAGCGTCGACTGCTAGTCTCTCTCTCTCTCGCTCTCTCAAGGTCGTACAAAGTCGCATACACACACGCGTGGAAGAGAGAGAGGGGGCAGACTCTGTCTGCACAGCCGGCAGATTTTCCGCCTACGAAAAGTCTCTCCCGTCGTCTGCTCTTTTCGAGCGGGGCCGTCTCTCTCTCTCGTTCTCTCTTTCTCTGGCTATGCGCTCTCTGGCCTCGTGGCCCCTTGTATATCAGCCCTCTCGGGCCACTCGCCGCGGTGCCGCGGCTCGGTTGCTAATGCGAGCGCGATAGCAGCTGATACCGGCCGGTTTCGCGATTTTTCGGGGGCGCCTGATATGATAGGTGCCGAGATGTTGGGGGTTTGGTAGGTGGAGAAGCTGAACGTTCCATGTTTTGACTTTGTTATGAAGTTTATATTTTTATACTATACGTTTGGGTGTTGTGCATTCAGGAAACATGTATTTTGGAGTTTCCAAGATTAGGATTGGTCTTTTTTTTATAGTTTGAGAAATGTTGTGTTATCGGTGTCTTACCACGTTCGGCCGTTTCTACTGATCGGGTGGCCTTGTTTGCTTAATTCTTGTGCATTCTTAGTTAAAAGTATAATGCTGCAAGTGCTAATTTTTTTCAAGTAAAATATAGGATTTATCAGTTTATAATACTGGATTAAATGGCTGGAATTGATATAGATTTATCTTTTACAAAATCCGAGAAATAATTGAAATGTAAATCAACGAATCAGAAGTAAATTTACAATGCCGGGTTTAATGCCAGCAACAGCTTTTAAAATTTTTTTTTAAGTGGTCAATTTTTAGTTACGTATTTGTAAATTTACTGTACTGTTATTAATACTCTTTATTGCTTTTATCAAAGTACTCTGTACTATTTATTACTCTCTTTACAAGTATTAGAAACTTGAATGAATAATTCGTTTCAATTTTCATTTTTTATTATTATTCATGTTTTAAGTACTGTTAATTAAATTTTAATGAAATAGGTATCCTTTTAATTAATTAAAAATAAAAGAAAATCTATGACAGGCGGCATAAAAAATTATTACAATATAACAATGAATCTAAATTCGTCTATTAAATAGAGTAATATCATAGAATATCTGACTACTTTCTATTGAATCCTCTAATTGAACTTCCGTTCATTGAACGGCTACAGAAAGAGACTACAGACTAAACTTATTATCATACTATCTACTATTAGGTTGATATGAATTTTGATAATTATTAAACATTGTTGGATTTTAAAATCAAAATATCCATCTCGTAACAAATTAAAATTGTAGAAACATATTTGATAAAATATTGAAATTAATCAATGCTTTAAAGCAGTCGGTAATTACATTCGAAATGCTACAATCCCCGCTATAAATAAACCGATCAATATCTGGAAGCGCCCTCCGCTATACAATTGAAGCTTAACAATGCAATAAATATCGAGGTGAAGTGACTATAAAACTTCTGAATACAAAACAAAATCTCTTTCTTTGTATTTAAAAATGTACAAAAAATTCTCTTCAGTATAATCCTTACAAATATGAATTTTTAAAAATATACTCTTGAAAAATAACTTCACAAAACTAAAATTCAATAAAAGAGAATTCTCAAAATAAAAACAGAAGTGAAAACAAATGCAAAACTACAAATCATCTTTTTCTCAAGATTAATCCAACAATATATCCATTTAAAAGCGAATTCTTCTATTCCCAGTCGCAAATATTACAGAGAGTATACATCGGAGCATAACCACGCCATTGATTATTCAGTACACACCAAAGCAGATTCTGTACTGGTAGTCAGCGAGGCATAAATGATTCCACGACCTTTCATTGATTGATCGTGCGGATGATGGAGGGGCACTTTCAGCGCGTAAGGGCGAAGAAATAAAACGATTAGATCATCTCCACGTCGGGGCGCCACTTTTCTGTTCATTTCCTTTTACGCTTTTCGAGGAAACGCTCGTCTTATATATTTCTCAGCACGACTATAGTTCGTCTGTTGTGTCGTTGTTACGCGTAAGTTATTATCGCCGTTTGTGTAACAAAACTTGCCGTTGTACATTTTTATCAAATCATAAAAAATTTTAACTACCAAAACGACGAGCTTAAAGCACGAGTGAAGCTATTCTTAGTCGTGACCAGCATAATCATCTATTGGTTATTTCTGTTGGAAGCTCTAGTTTCCACTTCTAAACCGTTCCCGTATACGGGATAATCACCACTATCAAAAACGTTCTCTTTTACTCTACAACAACAGGCTCACTAAAAAAGAACTGACACTCAAGAAAAAAAGAACCGCCTCCTTCCAAACGATGACTCACACCCTCATATACCCACACGCAGCAAACCCAGAGCAGAGTACACATTCTCAGCCCTTAAATCGGCCAATTACGCTGTACCTAAAATAAAATTCGATCAATCAAAGTCGCGTCTCCTTTATACGCTACATACTTCCTCCCTTCCTTGCGCGCTTTCCGTTTCGTTCGTTCATTCGACGCGCGCGCGCACGCCGAGAATAGCCGACGATGCAGCCGCTCGTGCCAGAGAGCACTGACCCACTATCCCCGTCCGAGTCCCGTTTATATTTAGGCCCTTTTCGTCAGTTTTTTCCCTCTTCATAAAGCGCTCGAGCTCCGCGAGGTATGCGAGTTTAGTGACGCGGATTTTCGCGTATTTGGATGCGTTTGGGTGGTTTGGGATGGGATTGAATGTTTTTTTTAATTGGTGGGTGTAAGGGAGATGCTTAGAAAAGGTTTTTAGTTGGGAGTAGGAGCGTGGACTTGGATTGAATTAGTGTAGCAACAAGAAAAGGCTTTAATGGCGTTTGATTAGGAAGCAACAATCGATGTGAGAATAGAAGCGCTCATTCGACTTCAGCAATGAGTCATTTAGTGACCTCAATAGCTGAGATGTATAGGCAGAAAAAAGGTTGGATAGTTTTAGGGCTACTGATGGTTTTAATAGTTATATCTGATATTTTACATCTGTTTAATTTATTTACTGACGTGAAAATGATATAGCATAAGTTCTAGTAAATAATATAATTAATTACGCAAGGAATGATTTTTATGAAAATTATTTGCAGAATATTTTTTTATTGTAATAAAACAGTCGGTGATCAATCTGCTTTTTTTTAAACAATTACAATTGAAAAAAGAATTAACCTTGACCTCCTTTAATGGGTATCAACTGCGTAGTAAGAAGTACGAGTTCGTCAGTGTCTCGTAGTAAGGATTTATTTACCATTTACACAATTTCCATGAAGGTTAATAAAATAAATATATATTTTTTAAGCAAGACTTACGCGTATAATTATAAACATAATTTATAAAAAACCACCAAATTTTTTATTAACAAAAAATTTACACATTTCTCCATCAACACTCGAAAATGCAAAATATAATTTATTATTCTGACATAACAATTTAGCATTAATCAAAGAAAAACATA
>JAPYZA010006715.1:0-11076 GCA_030522685.1 Eupelmus azureus
CTCCCCGAGCAGCGTAATTTTTACTTTGAAATCTCCATCCACGTAATTGCACTCAATAAGCAACACTATTAAATTCCACTTCCAATTTTCTTCATTTTCAAAACAACCATTGCGCAACACAAAACACAAAAGCACCGTTAAACAAAACCCATAAAATCCATCGCTACATCCACAAAAACATTTCACAGTTTTCACGCAACCCCAAGCCCATCAAACATGCGGATTCCCTCCGCAACGCTGGCACTCGCCCAGTCAAGCGTACATACACCTCCAGCGCAGAAACAAGGAAGCGCACCGGTAATTAATACACGCGCACAGGCCATTATTACTTATTTTATGCATCGGGAATCGGCCGAGCTAACGGATCCCTCGGCTGCAGGCATGCAGGCTGCTTAGCGTCTTTGGCCGTTTAACGATCTCGCGCGATCATTAAACAGAATGGCTATAGCTGGTTGGCGAGCTCGCTTCCTGTTTGCGCGAGGCTCGGGAGCGGAAAGCTCGATAGCTCTAATCGCGTGTTCGTATATATATACGCGAGGGGATGCACACGTGCGGCCTCTAACGAGCTTGATTAGACGCTTATCCGACGATTTTCGAGCGCTCCGTTATCAAGCCGTACAGCTAATTTTGTAATTTATAACAAATATAGGCTGCTGCCGTGGAATTCGATTTTCAGGAGCAGCTGTCAGTCCATTAGCTCGGATAATTATACTGCAAAAGCAGCCAGCCGATCCATCGGAAGCCAAAGTCCACTAATCGGTCTTAAGAATCCCAACCGATTCGTCTTCTTACGGTACAGCCGTAGAAACGTTTCCGTCTACGGGAAAAAAAAGCCGTGACGCTCGAAGAAGCGTAAAACCGTCGATGAGTCGCTCTCTCGGGCGATGTTCGACGATTGAAAAGCGATGGTAAAAAAAATGAAGCGAGCCGCGTTTTGTTGCCGGCGTACATCCAGGGATTCGTGCCGCGCTCCGGCTTCTCGACGAAAAATCTCGTCGAGTCATCTCGAAGGCGCGTTGAACCTGGCCGCTTGCAGCGCGCCGAGTCAAACGCTTCGATTATTGATCGGCTCCGGTCTTTAATAAAACTAATACGTGTACTTAAATATTATGGCTTCATATCGCTTTTCAATTAGGTACGCCTGTGGAGCTGCGCGGCTGCTGGGGGGTTTAAGCTCTCGGTTAATGGATGTTGTATATGCGTAGTTTTGATGAGTTTTTAAGATGGAATTTTATGGGTGAATCTATGGGGGTACGTAAATTCTTATTGGCCAATAGAATAATTTGCAATTTTGTGTTTTTCTTCTTTGGTGAAAATAACGTTATGTTAATACAGTTAAGAAGCTCATGTTTAACTTTTGAACAAACCATTAAAAACCATACTCAAAAGTCTTTACGATCCTTTCGTACTACCGTACGACCGAAGACAAACATTCTAAGACACTCCCTCAACCGCTACATCCAAGCGCCAATCCACACGCTGAGTTACGACGCTCGACCGCTTGATTAACGAACTTTCCAAATAAAAACCTACATCCATCCCCGCAGAAACCATAAAATCCATCGCGCAGTTTACGCGCGCCCTATAAAATCGGATATACACCCGATTTCCCATAAACCAGCCTCGCATATACACAGCGGCGCATAAAAGTCAATCTCGACTATCTCACGGCCGCGCTCATCTCTCGGAGAAAACCATGCGAAAACACGCGCCTGGAGCTGTGCACGTGTATATATAAAGGGGAGCGCGAGGAGGCTATCCTCCTACTAAGCCGAGGCATATCGATCTATGCCGCGCCGAGGCGATATAATCGATCGCCCACCGTCACGGTCAGCTTTCCGTTCACGGCCGAGTCTATTTCGATGCGCCGGTAATCGCGAGGCTGCGTGCCTTGTCTATACTGAGCGGAGATGGGAAAAGTACTTTGACGTGGTGTGGTGGCAGGTTGGGTTCTTTTTTGGGATTGCGGTGTGGTGGCACCTGCTGCGTTACGCGTCGTAGCTGCTGGGTTACGAAATTTCGAGTGGGTTCATCTTTGTTAAGGTGGTGCTTTTTTGAGACGAATGAGTCGTTAGATCTGGGTTGTTTCGGGAAAATTATTTTTTGAGGATTTTTGATTCGGTAATGTAAATATAATTTATATCATTTGTATCACCCATCTATAACTACACACAAGCGCCTTACAAAACCGTACATCATTAATTCAATCATCCTTCTACAAACGACAATGACGGATCTCCCCGACCAAATAGAAATTTTCGGTAAAAGTATACACGAGCTTCCGATCATTATCACATCACCAACGCGCTTTTTGCCCACATCCTTACCGTAGAAAGCCATCGTACGATACAATCCACGACGCTTAGGTGGCCGACAAGGCTGCTTCTTCTTCGTCTTCGCACGACCTTAATTTTTTATTTCGCGTCTCATCGGCGTCTGAGCCATTGTGCTCGCGTTAATCCACGCCGCGCGCTTTCACGCGATTCTGAATGCTTCCCTCTCGCTGTGCGCGCTCCTCTCGTAATTTTCTCTTATTTACATATACTTTCAAAAAATTCGATTGATCAATCGCGGGCTGCTGCGCGAGCGAATCCTTTTCGGGCGCCGGAGATTTTCGGTTGACTTTGGCTCGCGGTTATGCGATCATCTTCGGTTTCGGGAGCCGTGTGAAAGTGTTGTTATACACTCCGCGCCGTCTGAGATCTGCTGCTGTACAAAAAAAATTGATGAGCCTTTTGTTGTTTAAAAAGTAGGTTATCTCCGAAATCTGCGCTCTCCGGGGCATAGATACTTTATTACAAAGGAAAGTTTCACGTTCACGAGGAATAAGAATAAGTAAAAATAAACGAGACTCGTTTTCGATTTCTAAATATCGTAAACGCAAAACGCCGCGATAAATTAGAAATCCACAGCTGCTTCAAACCGTTTCGATTAGGCTCATTGTAATAAGCATCCAGCGAGCGTAATGCAGCGACTCTCGATTTCTCTCCCCAGAGCCAGATTTATGTCATATCTCGCATAATGCTGCGTAGAACCCAGCCTTTCCCTCTCCACTCGACCGGCCGCACAATGCAGCGATCCAAAGAGCCAGAGGCGCGCGCCAGATGCGCAGTTAATTCGCGGTACCATTGTGCTGCGCGCTGCAGCTTTAAGTAATGCAGCGCGCGATCGGTAAGTTATATATACATAGCTATGCATAAGCGAAGAGCTGGTAAGAGTGCAATGGCTCATGAGAAAAACACTTTCCTTTGAGTATGCGTGTGTTTAAGAGGGGAGGGAAGGTTTCTCCTTTGGGTTTGTGATGCTGGTGCTCTGTGACATTTGAGACGGCGCGAATCAAAAATTATTTTCGCTCCGTACTTTCTCGGGCTGTAAGCGCTCGGGTTTGTCATGTTACTGGTTACGTTGATGGAGTGCGTGCGGGAATGACACTTGACAGTCGTTAGAACGTTTGCGTATCTGACCAATGTAATTAATTTCATTTAGCTTTAGGTGCTGAATGTACTTGCGTTAATGATACGGAAAATTATTATTATTTCTGAAAATTGATGCATTATTTATTTTTAAATGCAACGCCATCTTTATATTAATCTTGCGCAGCATAAATTCGCAATCACACATGTAGTAAGAACACTTAACCTACCTACCTATAGCTTCGGCGTTAATACTCTGCCCATACCACACTTAATTTCATAAATCAAATTAAAAAAGTTTCTTCAATCTCCGTATAAATCTAAACCATCTTCGTACATGGTCCCATCATTTTTCAGCTCTCTGAATCAGAAAAACCTAATGACCATCGATAAATCCGCCAAACTATACAAGTCCAGCAAAACGCTATTACCGATGATTCAGCCAGTCCATATCTAATGTCACTCGACAGCTCATTGTCCAAGGCCGAACTCTGCCCGCAAGTTCAACGACCTCGGCAACATCTCTCTCACGAATTCCCTGAATCCGCATCGCGAGATTCTCAGGACCAAAAGGTCAATGACGCCGCGGACATACTCGGCATCATCCTATCCGTCTCTTAATACGCGACTTGAAATTGCGATCTGAACGGTGTATTGAGTGACAAGAAACTTCGCCGACGGCCAAAGGTACACAGTCCTCGCATTTTTCGAGCTCGCGCCCTTTTTTTTCGCCTCGATTGCATGACTGGCGGATTCTCTCGGCAGCGGCGGCGAATCGTAATTACACCTTCGCGCAAGAACGGCCGGCTGCGCCTCTTTTTTCGGCTCGTGTATACTTACGGGGAGGCGACGGGGGGGAAAAAAAAGAACGTTAAGAGCGCCGGAGTGGCGCGCGCTTGGAGCTTTTTCAGCGCGCGATGTTTAAGCGGTTTACACAGGAGAGCTTTTCTTGTGGATGAGGATGAGGCGAGGATCGCGAGCGGTGGGTAAGTGTAGTAGCGAAAAGCGAGCGTGTAGTGCTGAGTGTGTGTACGCACGCACTCGAGAGTTTGATACAAGTGAAAGTTGGAGGAAAATAAAGGCGAGATAGCGAGGCTTTTTTTACATTTTATAATCAAGGACAGACGAAAAAAAGTAGTTCAAAGCCAGCGGAGCATTTCAAAGGTGTGCGAGTGGGGGAGGAATAAAATTTTCAGACGGTTCACACGAAAGTGATGATGCCGGCTCGTGTAGAAAGTAGTGCGCACTGTGTAGTAACGAGCCGCTAAACTCGTAAAAATAATTGTCGTCTATTAACGTCCCGACGGTGTGAACGCACGTTTCATTGCCGGGGAAAACGCGAGCAGGTTTTAATTAGACGCTTTTCAGTAGCGGCAGACGTTTTTGCAAGAGATCAAATTATTTTACACCCTTTGGGTATGTACGCGCGAGCGCGTGGCTAGATGAGCGTTTTCTTTAGGAGAGGTGCATAAATATTTATTGGGATGTGCTGGTTTCATGGTTTCGATAAACGCTTTGGAAACTACTTGTGCTTTCACTGGTTTTCTTTCGCGGAGACGTAAAAGAGAATCGGCTGAGATTGTTGATAAACAGAATTTATTCTAAATGGGGAATTCGAAATTAGAAAAAGCTTGTGCGTGTCTATTGATTGAGATCGGTGATAAAATAATTAATATAATAATTACTGAAACATTCTGTATTTAACATAGTATTTTATAAGAGTGTGCTCGTTTGTAGCTTTTAATATTTATTATTTTTTAAATATAATTTACATATATATCGCTGAAGATATATTAAAATGAATTTTTAATCACGCAATAACTATACGTATAGCTTACCAAACCTGAATGTAATACTAATAACTGTTATTTAGACTTTTTAACCCGATCATCGATCTTTTGGTATTAGTTCTTCGACCCAATGAATACGCGAATCGAAATCAGATAAGCTACCTAATTCAAACATCAAGTTCAAACTCCCACCAAGGCGGTTTTGCACAGGTAGCAGCATTAACCACAAAAGAGCGGCATGGCTCTTTGAAAATGCCTATTGTTATCGTTTTAATCACTTCCTTATTGACTGATGCTACGTTAACAAGAAACACCATTCAATAATATTTTGACATCTATACCCATTATCCTAAATCTACTAGATAGTAGATTACTTGGGACTCGGTTCTAAATGAGTGACAGGGTCGTCGTCTACGGAAACTATCGGCTTATCTCATCTCTTGTATAAGATATCGATCTAGTTTTGATTAGCATTTCCATTTCATTAGTAAGAACAACTCAACTATCTTCTTCTACCGCATACTGTTTTACCAACGAAAAACAAATACATTCTAACAATGAACAATAAAAAAACCAATTAAACAACTTCAACCATCACACAAACCCCAACGTCACATCCTTAAATCTCACCTCCCAAACGCGCAAAAACCCACCTAGAACCACTTCACACTCAAGAATCCATCCGCGAAAAGCAGCTCCCCAATCCTTTCGCCGAAACCATAAACTCCTCTCTCGGCGCATTCTCTACGGACGCCATAGCGCAGAAAGTCTCGTATTATGCGGTGTGCCGGGCGCGTCGGACTTTCGACGTTCTCTCTCTTTCCAGCCGTCTTGCTTGGCGAATCGCGCATAATGCTATCATTGTCCAACATTTCGATTCATCTGCGCGCAGTTCCGCGCGCCCGGCGAGAGTCTTTTCTCCTAGCTCATCTCTCTTTCTCCTGCGGGCCGATGTAGGTCGCTCACGATATTACGCTCACCTTCGCTCCTCGCCGCGAGCTCAGAGCGACGGAAGGTCGTTTCTCTCTGCGGGTATATATATATATACGTACTGTACGTTTGGAAAAACTGTTCCATTGTCTTTGAGGGGCATTGAGGGAGGACGACGGCTTGACGATGCGACTTTAAGGAGGTTCTGCGACGGGCCCTTGAAAATTATATTACGCGCCGAGGGGACTTACATCATTGGGTTATTCTCAGATGCCTTTGTTTACCTTTCGTTTTTCCTTCGGCGAGTGGTCAATGCTCATTCGGGTTAATTGCACTGTGCTAATAGTGCGGCCTAGTGGAATGATTTTTTTCCGCGTAAATGAGTATATATATGGAGATGCGTTTGGGAGTTGCCGGTTGTTGCGTCGGAAATTTTTAATCGATTCAAGACGAGCGGCGAGTCCAAATTATATCGTCAGTCGGCGTGGAAGTTCTTTTAAAAAAAACACCTTAAATTATTACTGTGTAACCGGTTCATCACGGTCGAAACGATGATGTACATGCATAACTCAGACCGCGCGCGCTTACGTTTATGGAGCGGGTTTCACTTTCTTGAAGTATTTTTTTTTTCAGGTTTGGGCCGGCTATTGCGACAGCGGAGATGCACCTGCGGTCGTTTTTTTCTTTCCGAAGCGCGCGGAGAAAGAAAACGAGGGAATGCCCCGGCGGCGAAAGTTATATCACGCTCCGTGGACCTCGCCACGCTGGGTACGCATAGCCGCGCGTATATACGTATGTATCAAACTTTTTAATTCGTACAACTTTGCTAATTACTCCACATGACTGGGAGCCAGAGCCGCGTGTAGGCGCGATCGCGATTAAAAAGTTTACGCGTTACTCTGTTTACTTTCCATTGGCTAGCTCTTTCAGCGCGCGAATCCCAGATATAGCAGAGAGGATTTTCCTTGCTTTCTTAGAAATCATCAGTATAAAATAACGCGTAAAATCCCCGAGGCCGCAAAATTGAAAGTTAAACCCACATCGAGGGCGCGATTGAAAATCAGCTCGCCAGCCCTACAATCTCGCCGACTCAAAGCAATCAATGCAAGCTCATAATGGCCCTTAATTCAATTGCCCCGGCGGAGGATAATAGCTCTGCGCTTGGCATCTCCACTCGGAAGTATTAATACAAGAGCAAAAGAAGCGAGGCGCTCGGTGAACGTGACCTTGGATATTCCAGCCAGAGAGGGGAGGGGGGAGTCGCCTCTCTCATCCGGATCTCAGGCATTTCGTTTTTAAATGCCTCGTTATTTCGTGACTGTACCGCCGCCGCCAAGCGCAGAACTGCATTACGGCCGCGCGGAGAGCGAGCCGCTGTTCTCTAAATTACCGCCATTACTCAGTGCCAATTTGTTAATGCGCCGAATTAGAAAGTACAGCGCGCGGGGGAGATGTGCGAGTATATGTATGGGTAAATGTGTATATACTTACAGGTAGGTGATAGCGGTGGTATCTGCGCCGCCTGTGTAGTGCTGTGCCTCGCTATTGTCATCTGGAATTCACAGAAAGAGGTTGCTGGTTAAGTTGGTTGGAAGGTTTAGGTTGTACGGAGGTAGGTACTTAAGAGTACGTAGCCTCGTTAATTTAGAGTCTTTCTCAACTTTTGTATTTTAGTGCTGGAGCAATTTTCTGTATACTGAAATGCCAGGATGTGAGAGTGTGTATTATGACGGACCTTTTGTGCGAATATTTTGCGAATGTTTTCTGATTGTATTATAGTATGATTATTACGTTAAGTTTAACGTAATATATTAATGTATAAAAAAGAAATAATTATATCTGTTTTGTGTCAAGTTTAGAAGTGAAAGTTAAAATAATAATTATAATGTGTAATCGATATTGCAAAAGTGTGCAATTTCGTATTTCTATTTTGGTGAACATAGTAATTTATTGAAAATCATGCAGCGCGATGAGACAATCATATGTTATTATGAATGCAGTCAAGTGTATTCTAATAGATGTAAAAATATTTGGAGTAGCTAAAAATACCTCTTTTGCAATGGTGATGAGATACACACTATATCCGTAAATTATAATGATGTTAACAATTAATTAAAATCATTTTTTCAATGTTATATAGTAATACGTTAATTTACAAGTATGAATAAATATTTTTAAGATTATTTGTAAAATGTATGAACAATACATCTTCGGACTCCGGAGCATGCCATCTAATAATTAATACGCATATGGATAGTATTAAAGTTATTGATACCTTATTTTAGTATATCCAATTTCTACAATAATTGTAGTGTACTTTATCTAAACTGTTTGTGTTTTGTAAAATAAAATTTCTCTACAAGTTCCATTTGACACGACAAATTAAGTACTTCTACCCAATTAATCTGACAATCACTTAACATTATACAAATTACTTTTCAAATCATACAAAAAGAATACAAAAAAACACTTCAAACAATAAAACGGAAAAACACGTGCACGCCAAACCGAACCCGCGAAGTTCCATTTCCATCTTTGACAATGGCAATGAAGTCGAGCCCCGCTGCGCTATACTCGTCCTCCTTCGCCTCCTCTATCCCATACAAAAAGAGCTCAGCGCGTGCAGATAGAACCGACTCGATATACACACAAACAGCCCGCGACTAGCTCAAAGGTGTGTCACGTACATAAGAATGAACTGCAACGCGGTGCAATCGTCAGCTCCGGGCTGACCCAGTTTCGGCGAGCCCAGACAGTCAGCCAGCTCCTGACTGACTGCAGCGAGACGTGGATGTGTACGTAGGTATATAGGTACACACAAATATACCTACGTATAGGCAAATACGCGCGGCTTGCGCAAGAGCTAATACCGCGAAGCGCGCTCCTTTGCACAATGCGAGGCGCGAGCGGAGAAAAATGTTCGTATTGGATTTCCGAAACGAGAGCTGGGTTGAGTTATTTGCGAGTTTTTAATTGCTGTCTTGGCGCCGGCTCATTATGGCTTAATAATTTTTGCGATTTTGCTCGCGCTGGTTAATGGAGAGTGCAGGATAAATTAAATATTGGTATATCTCGTGATGTTATGCAAAGTAATTACGCAGTCAAGAATATTAAGTCGTTATATTATTATTAGGAATTAGAGCGGCTGGAAAATTAGCGTGATGGCTGAATGAAAAGGCTGAAAAACTGGTGACTTATGTTCATACTTTGTGATGATTTACGAAATTTTTTATAATTAAAAGAGTTTCTCAAGCCTGGATATTTATTATTGAAACTATGGAGGCTTGGAAACTTTAATGTCACGATAAATTTAAAAAAGTTAATAGCTTGGGATACAAAAATATAATAACAGGCTCTGAAAGTTTCTTTTTTCGAAAACGAATTCAAGGTTCTCTATTAATAATAAGAATCCCACGAAAATCTTTCCTCGTAGACAGCAATCATCGACTCTCAACAAAACATTAACAGATAATATAACCCAAAACATCTCAACCAATACACTTCCACATAATAACCCTACTTAACCCTACGCACATCAACCATCACTCAAACTTTAATCAAATCAGCTCTCCATTAATACTCACATTACACATACCAGCAAACGCATTCCCGATGCCCACTACGGGATTTACCACTGCCAATCGACTTCCACGCGACAGACCAGTTCCCCAGTCCCGTGACTCATTCCCTCGATTTATCATCGGATTATAGCGACAATGATACAACGTCCGTTAAGTAAAAGCACACGCAACGGCATCAAAACTCCCGGAGGACGGCGGAGACAACTCGAGCAGCCACGAGACAAGGACGAGTAGCCGCACTTTTATTTTCGTTCGCCGTTTTTGGAATCGACCTCGCTCTCTCTCGCTCTACCTTTACCTACGCGCAAGTAATTGGTTCGTGCGCTACGACGACTCTCTTACACCATACACTTGCACCCAGCTGGAAAGTCACCCAACGAGTCGATGCATTTTATCTCGCTCCACCCGTTCCCACACATAGGTATTATATGCCCGTGAAGGGAGTTTTCGGGAGAGTTGCTGTGACGCAAACTTTTTTTTCTATGCGTATGTACATGGTTGTTTACGCGGTGGCGCGCGAGTGCTATTAGCCGCGCGCTTTTGGTTACCGGCTAATTTCGAGTGGCTAGAGAGGCGAGCAAAAAATTGATGGATATAACGTCGTATTTTGCGCGTCGAGGGTGTGCTGGTTGCGCAAGCCAGAGAGAGAACAGAAGCCTATTAGCGCGCGTGTATTAAAAGGACGGAGAGCGCCGATACGTAAGTGAAAGGTATATATAGGTATATGGAAGAGTTAATCGCAAAAAGCCGCGCGGATTCTGCGTAAAGCCGCGCACTTCTTTGGACCATTTGTCGTTTGCATAAATAGAGCCTGCGCGCGGGATTGTCTATTACGCGATCGATTATCGTGCTGTACGCATGAGATCATTGCTCCAGATGCATCTGCAAGAAGCTGTAACTACACAGCAGCTACCCGTCTGCGATTTCTAATTCCCATAACAAAATCCAATAACCACAAAAAAACGTCTATCGATCGCCAATGACGCAAGATTAAAAAATTCGCGAATTAAGAAAGCCACGCGCGTTATTTAAAAAGTGAGAACGCGCCCACGTGCGCGCGGATCGAGAGGATGAAAGCTCCCGAGAGGATGAAAGCTCCCGGTCTCTCTCTCTCGCGATTAGTCATCGGATTACGCCGATTTCCTTAGCGATACACGAGCTACTCTATCCCCGAGGCGACGCGAGAGCGCGCGATTCTGAATTTGGTCAGGAGCGTTTGTGTATTGTACGCTTCGAGGTTGGAGCGAGAGCTGGGTTGCAAAACGCGTAGAAAGTGCGTGTATGACGCGCGAAAAGAATCGAATTGTTGATCGGCGTTCGGGTGGGTTTATCAAGATGTTTTGTGCTTGGGACGAGACTGTT